>APFE031258887.1:0-89677 GCA_000404065.3 Pinus taeda
TAGAATTAGAATTTCTCATTAAAAAAATTTAATATGCCTATTTTCAATAAGAAAGAACCGAGGGTTTTTGATAGAAAACGATAGTACTTTATTGTACGGACTGTTATTGCAATTCTGATTTCATTAGTAATTGCAAATCTCATTTTTTTGCAGTTAGTACTTGCAAATCTCATTTTTTTGCAGTTAACATAATCAATATAGCATATTCATTCGATAATTTTCCATCTCATACATACAGTCGGTTCCTTCTTTCTCTTGCAAGCTTGTTTATTGTTTTGCAGATCTAGATCTGTGTAAAGGGAGGCTATTTTGACGAATGATTTCTGCATAAACTATATTGATAAATGATTTCTCTCGATATTGCAGTGTGACGTTATGCCACTTAGTGACTCTGCAATATGGTTCTTCAAGTTGGTTTCTGAACAGACTTTGTGACTCTGGACATCCCATATGCATGAGAAAATGTATAATAAAGAGTGGAACGCTTACTGAAATTTTGCATGGAGTGCAAGTGGTACAGGTATGTATGCGTGGAGTGTAGGTGGCAAGGATCTGTGAAACATTACAACTTGCTTTGATGTTCCCATTAATCATTTTTATTTTATTTTCAAACATTATTTTATCTCGCTTTTCAAACATTATTTTATCTCGCTCACCTTTAGGCTTCCAAGCAAACAACAAGGAGAAAAACCGTGTTGGTGTGAGACTCAATGAATTTATAAATCTCATATGCCTTGTCCCAAATTCCATATATGCAGTAGTTGAAAATTATTTCTAATTTTAAATCCATCATATGTGTCTTAATTTTAAGTCTATCAGACTTCGAATATGTTTAGGTTAGGAAATTTATTAGAACATTAGACGGATTAGTCAACGTAGTCATAAAATGCCCATTTAATGCTTAACAATAGCGGTTGAATTGATGCCTATCCACACAGATAATTGAGGATCTCCATTATGTGCTTGGCCTGTACATGAATGTTTAACTGCAATTAGAATTTTGGTCTTCTTTATCTTTCTATTCTTACGCTAAAAGCCGTAAGGGTGAGTAGAGCTGATTTCTTTCAGTACATATAAAGATGTGAAGGTGTATAATACAATGAGCATTTGACCTTTATCAAATGATAGCACGTCATTGTGACATGGTCAAATAATGTATGATTCAATTGACCTGGAATGTCTCTTTTATATGTGTATATTGGATCAATGCAAACGTTTCCTTTTAGAGTTTAATGTTGAGGTAGAAAATGTTATTTTATTATTTATTTGAGACAGGGTGATTATTAAATATTTTTATATTAAAAAAATTATATTGGTTAAAAAGAAATTATCATGTGACCAAAGAAATTTGTAATGGTATCGTATTTAATCTTGGATCGTAATTGAATCTCTAATCTCATAGTATATATCATTACATTATTAAAACTATGTTTAGTTAAAGTTACCTTCAAGATAAATAAAATTTTATATTAATTATTGAAATTATAATATATATCATTTCAATTTTAAAACTAGCTTAATTAAGTTATCTCAAAGATAAAAAATTTTATTATTAATTTATGAAAATGTCTTATATCAATAAAAAAATATCAAATTAATTTCTATTTTAATTATCGATAATTTTCATAATAACTGTTTAATTTTTTTATTTTATTTGCAATGTGGAGATTTCGTTTTCCTTTTATTTATATGTTAAGCTTATTACATTTTTTTTTGTCTTATTTTATTTAATGCTTAGCACATTTTTATTTCAGGGTCTCTTTCAACTTTTAAAGATGATCTATTAAATTTGAGCATTTTATTTGGTTAAAATTGAATCAACTCTTAGAAAATTAAACTTATTGCATCCAAAAGCTACACAATTCACTGTGGGGAAGGTATATTGTAAAGTCATATAATTTTATGTAATGTAATATTATGTTATGTTATATTATGTTATGTTATATAATGTTATGTTAATTTAAAAGTTATAGCTATAATTATAATTATAATGTAATAATGATTTTTATTAGTTTACTTTGGAATTTATATGAATTTTTATTAATTAGTTTAGGGGAACTTAGGGTCTAGGTATTGATGGTTTTTGAGCTCTAGGTTTATGAGGACCCATGGTATTCTTGTGGAATATAGTCTATTTAAACTAGAAAAGTATTCAAGTAAATTTGTGCTTCAATGTCATGAGATTCAACAATTATTTTTTATTTTTTAATCAACAATGGTGGGAAACATGTATTTGATCTTGGTTGCAGCATGGTAAGGATTTCCATTTTTTAGGATACCTTTGTGATTAAGGCTTCTCCAAAGGAATTTTTCTATGTAGTATTCATAACTATTATCAAATAATAATAATAATAATAATCAAACAAAAGATATGAAAAAATATGAACCTTCACATTATGTTATTGTCTTCTTCGTAATTATCCAACCAAATCTTCTTTCCTGCAATTCTCCAACCAAATCTTATTTCAACCTTCCAAGGCTTTACCTCATTGCATTTACCATCCAAAACATTGATTAGACCATAGTATTCAAAATTGTAACTAGAACTGGTCTATCTAATAAACCAAGTTTCAAACTAGAAGCACTCAAACCGGGACTCATCAGATCTCAATGAATCAGTTTTAAAAAAACTACATGAAATATTTAATTTTTAATGAAAAAATTATTTTTAAGATTTAAACCATGATTCCAAACCAATAGAGACAAAATATATAAAGTTTGTTCATCTATATACCATATAAAGATGAATTTATCAAATAGCATTGAGTGCAATACATATCATTGACAAAAATACATAAGCAATCAGCTCTAAATGGCCTATAAAGTGCAAAAAAAAAATGCTACAAGCTATGGTGCCATTGGCCTACTACAAGACTACAATTTCATACGTACATATCAGTGATCAAATCATCACTGATCATCATGATCAAACTTATCACCACTACTAGACACATGATCATCAACGAGAGCTACATAAACATCATCTAAATAAGAGTCTAAGAATGCCTCAACCTCATGAGTAACCTCATTAGTAGCACTAATAACAATAGAACTAGACCTAATGAAAGCATGAGTTGGTCGAGTTGCATGACTAGTGCCTTTCATTGGTTGTTTGCCTTTGCTTGATCTGACTACTAAATTTAGTTTTGATGGTGCTACTAGATCTGTAGTGGGATCAACCCCCCTAATGCCATTTTAATACAAAAATCAACATCAAACTCAAGATCTTCAGTCTCCTCCACCCATTTTGATGTTGGATGAATATCGTCCAACACAAGGGGATCTAGATTAGGTCTTTCATTCATCAATTGGTTGTGCCTTAGTTGAAGGTTGTATTGCATGAAGAAAAGATCATTTAACCATTTTTGTTCCAAACGTTTCTCTTCTTCGTGTATATGTGCTAAAAAAGAGACCAATTGCACTCACACGACCTGAAGCACTATAATTTTGTGTGTGGACTGTAACTGCAAACTTTTGCAAATGAGGACATTGGCTGCCAAATGACTCCCATCAATGTGTTGCAAAGAAAAATACATTAATTAGTAACTTAGTTCATTTCATTACTTATTTACAAGTATTTACAAATAGTTTGAATTGTAAATTTGTAAACTACTAAACTTTAAGGGAAAAATAAATTGGAATGGCTTACCTAGTTGATCCCCATATTTTGCCATATCTTCCAAGTTTTTGCCAAAGGTACCTACTGCCATATTGAAAAGAGTAATTTTCTATGTATTTCTAACTAGTTGGAATGGTTAGGCACCATGCAATCGATCCCTGACCTCCCCAACCTACAAATCTCCTAGCCAAGCGTCATAATGATACTTTGGGTTCAAAAAATACACAGTTGCATGTATAGGACAATGGAGTTGATTGTTCCATCTATTATCAATGATCTCCCAAATTCACCCATATTTAGCTAATTTATCCTTATAAGATGTGTGTATTTGCTCCTTTGTTTGATCCATAGCCTCATAGATGTAGCCCATGGAAAAAAATTCCCCATCCACCATCCATAGTACCTTAACAAGGGGCTCAGTAATTTTCACAAGCCCTGCAAACTTTTTCCAAAAATAATTGTCAAAAACTTTATTTTTTGTGTATCTTCCATCTTGTCTATGAGCCCAACGAGATGAAGTCCATTCATTAGAAGAAAATATTTTCTACAATTTTTAAGTTTAGAATTGAGACATTGCAATGTAAGGAAGTGAGTTGTAAATTTTGTAATTGCAGGTCTAACAAGCTCTTTTCCCCGAGTGCTTTTCATCATTAGGATCAATACCCATGAGTGGTTATAGATTTATTTTGTGAAGCACTTGGAATGCTCTACAATTTTTTTAACCACTCCACTTTTCCTATGTCCTCAAGCATGATGTCTATGCAATGTGCAACACAAGGAGTTAAAACTATGCTCTCATATTTGAACTCTAGCATCTTTCCAGCAAGAACATAGTTTGAGGTATTATCTGTGATGACTTGCACAACATTATTCTTCCCCACTTCCTAAATAAGCCCATCCAAAAGCTCAAATAGAAGTCTTTCATCCTTTACCTTATAAGATGCATTAAATGATCTCAAAATCATGGTTACTTAAGGGAACGAAACATGGAAATTAATGATAGTTCAGTTTTTTCCATTGATCCATTGATATAACATGATGGAACAACCTATTTTGATCCATGACTCTCTATACTCAGTGAAATACTCATAAATGGAAGAATTTTTCTTTTTTTTCAAAAGAGCTCCCCTCATGTCATGCACACTAGGGCCTTTGAAGCCCTTTCTTGTAGCTATAGCAAAGTCCTACATAGCTTGGTAATAAGGTGAGAGAGAAATATTAAATGGGGTATCTGCATCATACCACCATCTAGAAATGTATTGAAAAGAATATTCTTTGCATTTATTTTTCCAATGGACATCCATAGGAGGTTGATGTTGAGTTAGACTTGGCTGGGAGGAAGTGAGATTAGTGGAGCCAGTGGTGGCAGAGGTTGAGAAATAACTCTTGATTTCCATCCTCTTTTTTCCTTTAGATTTTTGTCCTTGATGATAATACCCAAGATCACGAGGAACATGGTCAAAGGGTTCATTGGTTGAAGGGATAGAAGAGGATTATTGAATCCCAAAATCATCATACCCACCATCTCTCATGGCTTACGAAATTTCCTTCTTCCTTGCAATTTTTCCTTGGATAACCTTTTCCCTAGCCTTATTCTCCTCATACTTGGCAAGATATTCTACTCTTATAGCACCTATCACTTCTTTTGTAGTATCACATGGGTTTAATTGGCCTCTTATCCCATCCAAGTGTTATTTCAACTTGATAATACCCCCCCTCCAATAGATTTATTGCAAAATTTTCATATCATTTTTCCATCAATCACATCATAATGATCCCATGTAGTATCCTTGGATTTTGGAGGCATGATGGCTAGAATTATTTCATATTTGCAAATGAAATAAATCTAGAAATTAAAAATAAATGAAATTAAGTAAAATGGAAAATCTAAGATAAATTTGGAAAAAAATGGGGTATATTTAACCTACAAAAATTAAGACTTGAAAACTAACAAGTGAACTTGAAATTTGATAGCATACAGCACGTAAAAAAAATTAAATACATGGAAAACAATGAAATATGTATTTTTCAAGAAAAAATCCTTACCTGGAAAGACAAACTAGCTCCCTTAGCCTCCTCTTGAAGATTCCAACTCCACTAACAACTCCAAACTAGCTCCAAGTCCAATTCCAAGCCTCCAAGATGGCTACTCCAGCAAAAACTCAACACTCTCCAATGTAACATCCTTAGGTTAAATTTTCCATGTAAATAAATAATGTATAGACATTAAAAAATAAAAAATCAAACCAAGGTCATGAGACACATATTCTAAGTTGTATGAGGGGAAAAACATTACATTGGGATCAACTTGTGGTTGATTATTTATTGGCTATGAAAAATGACTTTGGAAAGAGGAAAAAGGCACTAAATGACAAATTAATTATTACAGTCTAGCAAGGACATGTGGAAAAGTGCAAAAGAAATAAATGAAAATGAAATAAATTCCACTTCAGCAAGTGGGGAAGTGGAAGAGACAAGAGAAAGAGAGAATTATAAAAACATTATCCATGCAAATAAAAATGAAGAAAAAGGAAAAAGAAAATAAAAGAATTTGGATAGAGAACATTCTAGCGTTCTCTTTGGGGGAAAAGAGAAAGGAAAGAAAGGAAAAGGAAGGAAAATCAAGGGAGACATGCAACACACAAGTAAGAGATCAGAAAGGAGTGCAAGAGAAATTCAAGTGATAGCCAAAAATAAGGATTGAATAACAAATAGAAAAAAGGCAGAAAAGAACAGAGAAAAGAGCAAGCAGCAAGACGATTTTGGTAGGTAACACTGTGCATGTTTGATTGAACTTGCTAGGACTTGAATGCATGGTTCATGCATTTGTTTTCGGGCCATTTTTATTTCATTAGAAAGGTATTTTCTTGGGTTGACAGTCATGTACAACCTTGACTAATGTCATTTCCTGAGTAGCCATGATGTAGTGGGTTCCCTGTTTTGGTTGAGCTTTGGATGCCAATAAATTTTGGGTCTTGGTTGAGGTGATATCAAGAGAATTCCCAAGGGTTGAGGGTGGATAAGGCTTTCTCCTGGAACTCTTAACAAGTGGGTCGAGATGGTAAAATTTCTCTGTGTATGGTGAAGAAAATTTGAGGCATCCTAGCTTGTATTGATTTTGGTGATTTCTGGACCTGATATTAGGTGAAATCACTATGACTTGAGGGTGGAGGTGGTTTCCTTTGGATTCCATGTTTGTTTTTATTTTGGTTCATCTCATGTGTTCCCAAATTTAGGCTTGGAATATGGCACGGGGGTGATTGGATTGGAAGAAATATTTGGTTCAGCCCAATCTATGGTCGAGTGGTATGTAGAAGTTATTGACTTTGTTGGCACTATGCATATACTATTATGTGTTATTATTCGATGAGATAATTGAAAATAATTTTAAATTTAATGTGTGGATTATGTGACTAGTTTTTCATGGTTCCATTACTATTTAAGTGCATGTTACATGAAGTGATCTTGTTATTAATCGTGTTCATGGTTTTGATAGTTTCATGGATATTTTATATGAATGCATGAGCTAATTTGTGTTTTATTATAGCTACAATGAGAGGGAAACAAGATTTCTTGATGAATTTACGATAAAACTAATGAAAATAATGATCAAAATATGCATCCATGACTTACAAGTACCATGTTCACAATATTAGTTCACAATATTTTAGGAATTATGATCTAAGGAAGATGACCTTCCTGGAATGCATCTTTAAACAGATCATGTTGGAATTTATACCATAACTTATTTTTTGTTAGGTTCTAGAAGCTAAAAAATTGTCACATTGCGAAGAAATTCTACTGGTAAAAATTTCAAATATTGAGTCAGAAAATTTTAGGAGATAGGAGCAGAGGAAGTTGAGCCTTCTGAATGCTCCTAAAATCAGGCCTCAAACAGGTAATGTTGGAACTTCTATTATACCTTTTATTCTGGGAGGTCTTAGGAGCTAAAAATTTATCTACGGTGAGGGGAAATCCCAGTGATATTGTGGTAAAAATTTCAGATGTTGGTATATTTTAGGATATATGACGAGTGGAATTCGAGCTTCTTAAATGCTCCTAGAATTATGCACCAAATATGATTTTGTGGGTATTTTTGTTATAACTTTTCATAGATGAGATTCCAAAAGTTGAAACTTGAACCATAGTGAGGGAAACTCCCACTAATCATCTGGTTTAGTTCCCATAACCTATACTACTACAATTTATGAGATAGGCTCTAAATCATTTGCTATATTACTTTGCACTAAAAGTGTTTGATGAAATGCTTAAATGGTTCAATGGTTCATTGCATACAAACTGTTTGATGAAATTCCCAATGAGTATGTGGTTTTGTGGATGGATGGTATTTTTATTAGTGTTGTAGCTTATCTATGCCTATTTGAAAGCAAGGAATTTGAAAAGTTGCATGCAAGGATGTGGAAAAGTGGCATGTGTTTAGTTAGTATGTTACAAGTGGAATAAGTGAAATGTTTCTCATTTAATCTCACACAAAATGTTTGAAAAAAGGTATACAAGAGAAATTCTACTCAATTATTTGTATATAAAAAT
Organism: Pinus taeda; assembly: GCA_000404065.3. NCBI lineage: Eukaryota > Viridiplantae > Streptophyta > Pinopsida > Pinales > Pinaceae > Pinus > Pinus taeda. The sequence continues at coordinate 8,171 of APFE031258887.1, forward strand.
ATTTGAAGAAAGGTTTACTTATAAAGTGCTTTACAAAATGTATGAGAAATGAAAATCAAGTTTTGGCAAGTTAGACCACATTTACTTAACTGCATCTTGGAAGTTGGGTCATGTGTAGTAACCATCAGCTCATGTTTACCCTAGTAAATATGTTAAATTAGGTAAATGTGGGGTGGGGTGTTACATAGTGGTATCAGAGCTAGTTCATAGCACTAGACCTCGGGGTAAAAGCAGATTGTTATGCATATAGATCTGCACATATTTATGTGTTTATCGTACATGCATGTCAGTTATTTTATTTGTTATTATTGATTATGCTATTAGAGTTTTGTGATATTATTTTAATTCATGCATGAACTGATATTCTCTTGATATTATTATGTATCGTGCTAATCTGGGTTGACTTGCGCAGATGTGATAGCCTCTCCAAAAGTAAATTGAGGTAGCACTTTTGATTATGCTTTTTATTTGGTTTATCTAACAGTGGTATGTTGCAGGAAAATACGAGGTTAAGAGATGAAGAGCATGGTGGTTGAGTAGAGTTCATATGACTCACCACACAAGCCAAAAAAGAAACCAATAGGATGGGAGAAATTAGTTGAGCAGCAGGGAAAGGGAGATTCTCATGATCACGCAAATACATTAAAAAGTTTGAAGGAAGATATCATAAGTTGTAAAGATAATAATGAGAATTTTATTGAAGCTCGAGAAAGACTTGCAAAATCTCAAGAAAAGCAAGTTGAGGTTAATTCATTCATTCTTCAAGTCCTTTCAAAATTAAAGAAACGTGGATAGCTAGGAACCAATCATGGAGATAGGTAGGAAGAAAATACTAATGGGGCATATGGAAGTCAGTCTTAGAAAAGGTAAAAGATGGATTGTGATGATACAGTAAAGAGTGGAAAAATCTTCGATACACCTGAGAAGAGGGCTAGTACACATCAATTTTATTCTAGCTCTACTTCTAGGAGACATCATATCCATCACCACCAACATCGTTATAGGAGGAGTGAGAAGGAGTATTTTTCAGAGGAATTCAAGAAAGAAAAGACTCCTACTTTTGATGGTGAGATGACCAAATCAGAAGATGTTGAAGCATGTTTTCTTGGAATGAGAAAAAAACTAGACTTCATGATTACTCAGAGAATATGAAAGCCAAGATATCTACCTTCTGTCTCAAAGGAAAAACATATATATGGTGGCGAGATGTCAGGCATGTCATGGGCATCAGAGAAGATAATTTGACCTGGGAAGAATTTAAAAGGTTCTTCGTAAATAAATACCTATCTGAGAGATATTGTGATGGAAAGGCCAAGGAATTCTATGAACTCAAGATTGGTTACATGTCAGATGAATAATATATAACCATATTTCTAGAGCTGTTGAGATATGTTCCCTATCTGAAGGATGTTAAAGAAAAAATCTAAAGTTTCATCAGTGGATTTCCATTCTCGTTCAAAGATCGGATTGAGTTTTATGAGCCTTAGTCCTTGGAAAAAGCCATAAGGAAGTTGAAGCATTATTATGAGTAGTCAAAGCATAAGCCTAAGTTTAAGTGTGACTGGAAGGGTAGTAAGAAGACTAAAGGAAAATGGTCCAAGAAGTGAGAAAGTTATCAGAATGCAGGTGAGAAGGAAAATGTGGCTCCTCATAAGAAGTTCAATGCACCTGATAAAGGACATGGATCTTGGCCTGTGGAGCATCAGAAGAAAGACAATGGTGGGGAAGCATTGAAGTGTTGGAGTTGTGGTGGATACCATCGTAAGAAATATTATCCATTGTATCAGTGTGCTAGGCCTCACATTTACAATGCTCAGGAGGCACAAACAGTTGGGGATGTGGCTCATAGCATTCCCAAGATTAATGCAGTATGACTATCATGCAAAGTGATGACTAGATTCCCTAGAGAAACCCTATAGGTAATGCAAAAGTTTATGACTCAATGATGTAGTCAAAATTATGAGGGGGAATTTCTCAACTTAGATTTTGTTAGTTTATAATTTTATTTGATGTTTTGAGAAGTTGTCATGAGCTGAAGAATAGTAACATATGCATGATAAAATTCCATAAATGAATTGTTTGAGAGATGCATATCAATCAAATAGATATTGAATAATGATATGCTAGATGCTTCAAGGTGTGCTTGGTGCATATTGTTAGCACTCTGATAATTCTTTTGAAGTAAAAAGAAAGAAAAACCAAAGGTAACCACAAACCACTTTTGGAGATCATGACCTAGCATTCCTGATGCTCAGAGAGGGCTCTCTCTTTAAAATTTAACTTTGTTTCAGTAAGATGTTTTTAGGCTAGCTATGATTGTTCAAGGGGTTTTTGATTCGCATTTGAGATTGGGTGGTGGGATCACTTAAACAGATGGATAGAATGATTTCATTTAAACCATTGCGCTATGGAGTCAAACAGCGAGGGAGCAGAACTAGACTAACTCACTAAAGGGAATGTCCAAAGGGAAATATGGCAAAGTGTTTTTCAAATATTTGAGACAGAGGAGTGGAAGGTTTTCACTAGGGTTGGGAGAGAAATTAAGGGTTCTCAGGCCGAATAATGAATGATGAATGGAGGGATAATCAAAATCAAATGGAAATTAAGAATCCTCTAACCTTGATATTCAAGAAATCAATCTGAACCAAAGAAAAATTAAGAATTCTTTAATTTAGATATCAGAAGAAAACATTTAAATGTATAATTTTTAAAACAGAGAGTAATTAAACAAGTTTTGAAGTATTGTTCTAGTTATAACATTTAGATTTGGAAACACATTAAAGATTATGAATAACTTGAGAGAAAAAACAATAACACATGAGAATACTTGTCTAAAATTCGCTTAACACATGAATCCTTTGAAATGTTTGATCTTTGTTTATCAATCCAACTTGCTGGCTTAACAAATGATACAATAACCCTCTGGGTTTTCTGATCAAAAAGTCTATAGAAATGTCTAGTAGAATCCACCATACATATTTCGAATTATGAAGTATTTATATAGAATTATTTACAAAATATCCCAAACTGACTTGGGATTTATTTTAGGGAAAAAATATCTCATTGTAAAAATGTACTGCCACCTTTCTAACTGATTACTTTCTGGCACTATTATATCTGATTTCCTTTTATTTTTAGCTTATTGATCTTTTTGTTTTCATCTGATGCTCTTCGACTTATCTTCTCTTACTGATACTCTTTGACTCTGATACTCTTTGACTGGGACAGCTGCCTATTTACTTTCTACATTCTGGCTTTACCAAACTGCATTAATTGTTGAACTTACTTTGAATTAAAGTAAGTCAGTTAGCTACTCCCATCTCTCTTCAGTTGGTAACTGAATGTTCTTCAACCTCTTGAAGACCTCATTAGCCTCTGTGTACTTAGAAAATGTAGGCTTACTTACAAACAAGTGTTTTACCTCATGCTGGAGGTAAAACAAGTTTTCCAAAGCTTGGTAAAGAAATTTGCTAGTGGGCATCCCTTGTGTTTGTTGTGTTATGGATGGCTGCATTGTCGACTTGAGTTCTTACCACTTCTCTAAGATTTTTGTTGTAGTCCTCTTGTGTCATCAATTTATCATTGATTACCAATGGAATTGGTAAACCTTTCTGCATCAAAGTGTCAAATTTGAATCTAAATCTATCAATAGAAAGCTACATAGTCTGACACGTGTCTTCCAAGTTGTGCATCGAATTCCTTTTAGTAAGAACTCTTCTTACTTCAAGGATTGTCCCTATCCTGTCACTAATATCCAATTCTTCCAATTCATATTTGTTCTTGGAATTCAAAAAGTCAATGATCTTGGTTGCCTCTTATAGCATCCCTTCCAGGTCTATTTTGACCTTTTGAATTGCCTCTGTGGCCTCTTTAACCAAATCAATCTACTCAAAAATTACCTGAATTGATGGCCAAATATCATTGACAGAGTCAATGATATTAGCCAACAATTTTTCTTTTGCCTGTCCCAATGGCTCACCTAGAGTCATTTCTTTCTCTAGATTCTTTATCCTCTCAGTTAATCTTGCTACCTTGTGTTGTTCTTTCTTATTCATAATTTGAGCATGTTTGCAGTCTATCTCCAAACTGTTTACTTTCTCTTCCAGTTTCCTAATTTCATTGGCTTTGAGGGACATCTCTTCCATGGCTTTAGCCAACTTATTAGCTTCTTCACCTGTATAATCTGTTGTGATCGACCCTGTTGCTGAAGTAGATGGTGTTGTTGCAGGCAATGCAATGGCAAATGGAATTGTAGGAGCCAATTTCTCAGCTAATGTTGATGGTACTGTTGTGGTGACAGTTGGGATGATTGTGGCTACATTTTCCTGGAGGCTGGCCTACTTGGTCAACTTGTCCATTTATTTTTCCATTTCTTTCAGTTGGGTGTTCAGCTGCAACACTAAGTCAAGCATTTCCTCCTAGGAAGTTTGGCTTTCTAGGACTTGTTTTGTTTGAGGGTGTTGTGACTGAGGTAGCTTGAGCTGTTTTTTCAGGGCTGCAATGTCTTCATTCTTATTTTTTATCAATTTCTCAGTAGCCTTTATGTTCTTTGGGTCAAGGCCCAGCTCAATGATCAAGTCTTCCAAGGATTTAATCCTTGTGTCTTTAGCACTGGAGGAAGCCTTCTCGAGTTTAAACTATGCAATGGTATTATTCAAGGACTCCTCTAATCTGTATGCATACATGGCCTTACCAGTCAAGGTGGAGTATATCATCTCTCTAGCTTGTTTGTGAAACTCTATTTGGTCCACTGGATGGATGTCCTTTGCCAATACTTCAAATGTGGCCTTCTTATAATCCACTGGCAGACTTGGGTTGTGGCGCTGTTGGATGCATATATGACATTTGCATCTTTCCCTCCTCAATATCAAATGCAGACATTAATCTGCATTGGTTAGGAGCTGAATGTTTGAAATACTAAGCATATGTCTTAGCTTTCAATTTTTCATTTCTCATTTTAATCTCCTTATATCTATCCTTAATGGTTTTTTCTTTATGAGCTGGTCTGACAAAGGAAGAAACCTCTGTTGACTTTTTCCTTTCTATCAACTGAGTGTTAGAGGTGGTGGGTTCATTTGTTTTCTCTACCTCTTTCCCTTTCTGACCTGCTGTGTCGGGTCGAGATTCTGACTGTGGTTCTGATTGAAGTTCTAACTCTTTTCCTTCCAACTCACTCTGTTCTTCCTGTTCAAATACAAGATTCAGTTTTCTCCTTTTTCTTTGGTCTGCTTGCTCATTCATTGTTTCCATTTGGGAACTAGAAGTCTCTTCTCTTCTTTTGGGGATTTTCTCCTTATTCAGGGGTGTTTGCAATGCAAAGGGAGCATCCATCCTTTGGCCTTGATCTGGGAACTGCAAGAAATCACTTAGGTCAATTTGTTGCTCAATATCACATAGAGAATTTTCAACATCAACAATTGTGTTATCTTTATCTACCAAAGTGTTTTCCAACCATTCAATTTGGTTGGCCTATCTTTCAATTTCAGGCACTGAATAATGTGCATAAGGAGCTAGTTTAACCATATGGTTCTCTTTTTTGTTATTACTCCATGAGGGTCATACTGCCACATAAAACTCTTGGCAAACTTCAACTCCTGTAACATATTGTCTGCCTCAGGTCCATCTTGTCTATTATTGCAAATAAAAGAGCCCAGTTCACTTTTGACTCTGAATTGAGCCTTCTTCTTTGTAGCCACGAAGTGGACATCATCTAAGTTGGTTATTTTCCTAAAATACTCCAAGGAAAAAATTCTTAAGGGAAGATACTTTGGCAATTTGTATGGAGCCAGTTGGCAGTCGTAGACTTTGATCTCTATGTCATTCTGGTACAAGTACCAGTCTCCTGTCTTATTGTTTTTGGCCAGTTGAAGTACCCTTTTGATCTGAGGATTAATCCTAGGTTGCACAGTTCCTGTCAGCATATTCATCACTGGGTGGACAAAGGAATCTATGAAGTCCTTATAATCAGAAACAGTGGAATATTTCTGGAAAATAGGTGTCCAATAAAGTACATACCTTTCTTTTCCTCTACTGTCACCTTTTATGATCTTCATGGGGAATTTATTAGTTTGATAGTACATAAACAAATAATACAATACTGCAGAGAACTTAAACACCCTTTCAGTGGGCAATCTGATGAGTTGTTCTTGCATTTTGTCTGCAATGAACTAAGCATAGTTAAACTTGATGGCAGGAGGTTTACCAGGGGTAAAAAGGGATAGGAATGCAAAAGTGACTTCATCCACATGTTCATCTAGAAGATATCATGGTGATAATATGCCTGGCAGTTTGTGAAAATATGGGAGCTATGTATGGAGGAGTAAAACTTGGTGTATGTTCTTTTGCAACTATGAAATCTTTGAAAACTTGCTTGGCTTTACCCTCATCAATAGAATTATAGAGTTCTAGTAGTCCTCCAATGGACAAAGGAGCTAAATTTGGGTTGGGTTGGACCTACAACATCTAATTGATGGATTATAGAGTGATAGCGAAGAGAAATTGTTGATTGGGGGCTACTATAGCTCTCTGGCTAGGGATGTAACAGGTCTAACAATAGTGGATAATGTCTGGGAGACCATGGACTTCTAGGAATGAGTAGAGGGGGATATTTGACTCCCAGAGGTAAATATCATCAGCATGGTTTAAAAATATGTCTTTGCTCCAGAAGTGGAGCTCCATTCTTTCAGAGGCTAAAGATGTATCTTTGATTTGGAAATCCCTATCAGCCAAGGGTAGGTGATCTAGGTCAAGGCGGGGGGTTGAAATAGGCTTAATATTCAGGGAAATATGGGTAGTCATTGTGTGGATAACAGGGGTAAAAGTCAGAAACTGAATTGGCGGGATTCGACCAGTGGTCTGGGTTTTGCAGGTTTTTTAAGGGTCTGGGTGAAAATTGCATAATTCATGGGTAGGATAGCTAAGTTAAGTTCATTCAATGTTAAATTAATTGAAATTTTTTATATTAATAAGGGTAAATGTGGTGTATATTTGTAGAATACCTTAAACCGAAGGTTGTTGTTCTGAATTTAGTCGAGGTTCTTAGGTTGCACGTGACAGATAGTGACTCTGGACGAGTGTTGAAGGCAAGATGGCATCTGGTAGTTGTTTTGTGATTTGTAGACTTCAGGTGCGCAAGAAATCTCAGGCTTTGAATGCACAGATGATCGAAAAAGTCATGAAAATGGTGTTTACAGGGCTTTATTGGGAAAAAACTAAGAAAAGCGGGAAAAATGGTTATGAACAGTCACTGGTATCGAGAGGGTGGTTTTGCCCCTCGTTGTACCACTTTTGGGGGAAGGGTGGTAAAACTCGGAGGGGAAGCGAAATGTTGTGATGGCGACACGTCGTCAAACTTGGTTTGGGCAAAACCACCCATTTCGAGTGCTATCAGGTTGTTAAAGCTTGGGATTTGAATGCATGCGAAATTGAGCAATAACCGTTAGATTATATCTATGTTGATCGGACGGTGGTCATGCTAAAAAGATGCACGGAGGGAATCAGGGGAAAGGTTAGGGAGGGGTCCACCTAATCAAACTTAATTAAGCATGTTTAATTAACTTTAATTGGCAAATTAACTCAAATGATCCATCGAGCGCATTTTCTGAAAGCGAAAGGGTAATTCAACTTAGGATAAGTTGATTTATGGGTTTTTAGATTAGAAAAAAGGGAAAAATAACTTTTCACAAAGGGGGGGAAAGGGTTTTTACCCTAAGAAAAGGATTTATGGAACATACTGATGGTTTAGCAAAGGGGAAGGGATTTTAAAAGGAATCCCTAAGAGAAATATAGGATAATGAAGCAAGGGTAAAAGTGGAGGGAAAAATGGGTATTTTAAGGGATGAAGGGGAAATTAATAAGCATGAGAGAGAGAAGTTTGTGAAAGAAGGAGTTAGTTAAAATCATCTTATGGGCATGCTTTTTCCATTGACAACCACTCTTGCACACTTAAAACACATAATTAAGCATGACAGTAGTGCTTATGCTCCAAATGACTTGTATTTCTACAACCTTTCTTTACCTACCCTAACATTTTTTCTTCACTTTGGTCGGTGCACTTAAGCTAGCAAACCATTTTCTTTCCTTTTCGTTTATAAAACAAATTATCTACTTCTAATCTTATATCTTCCAAGGGCTGAGATTAAACTGGTGAGCCCCTTTTATTTTCTCTACCTATCTAATGATCTGCCAAGATTAAGTTGTTTGGGCAGATTTTATTCTCTAACTATAAACATAAAATTCAAAGCATGAAATAGTCAAGATTAAGCAGTTTCCCTACCATGGGTTTTGGCATGTATGACAAGCTGCACACAACCATTATTTAAGAGAGTTAAGTAAAGAGTAGTGGCACTTGGACTTGCACACTTTCATGGTCTATTTTTATTTTGGGGTTCATATATATATTTTTCAATTTTTGTTTATTTTTTGACCTTTTCTTATTTTCCTTTTCCTTTAATATTTCTTTTAGGACATACACTCTTTACATTTTTTAATTTTAATATGGAAAACATTTGTAGAAAGCAAAGGTATGTACAATATTACAAGAGTTACTCTCAACCAATTCAAAATTATGAATCCTATCACTATAGGATTCTAACAGTGGCTCCACATGGGGATGGCATTTTTTGGTGAAATGCCAAGAACTATGAAGATCATTATCCTTTTAAATTGTGACTGTAGTTACCTTGTGAACTGTGCTTCTATGATTCCTGCTTTATTGATAATTATGACAATAAATCCTTCAAAGCTCAGGGCCTTCTCTCCGGGCTTCAACTTCAAAGGATTACCATCCAATCCAATCTACACTCTGCAATGTTATATAAAATGATGCAAAGTAAAATGAACTATTGTGAATCAGTGGAAAAATAATTCTTCAGCATCCTACCATAACAAGTCCTCCTGGTAGATCTGATCCATCTATGTTTGTCAAGAAAAAGGCATTGTTGCCTCTGTAGCCATAAATGACATAAGGCCCTTGCCACAGAAAATCAAATTTTCCATGCTTGCCTTTGTCTTCTCTCCTTGAATCCCACTTAAGGACTTCGTCTCTTATGTGAAAATCATCTGCTTTAGTCTTTTTATCAAAGATTTACTTTATATGTTCCTGGATTACCTATGATTTTGCGTATACTTCTTCTCTGGTCTGCTACAGGTGTATGGTCTGATTTATTATTCTTTGAATATCATTTGGTTCCACCTGTAATTCCTGGAGGATCTTCATGACTGTCACTCCCAAAGATGATGGAAAAACTGCATCCATCCCATAAACAAGCTGATAGGGTGATGTTCCAATAGACTTCTTAGAAGTCAGTCTATCTACCCATAAGGCATTAACTAACTTCTCATTCCATGTCTTTTTATTGTCTTCCAATAACTTTTTGATAATATTGACCAGAATTTTGTTGGACAACTCTGCTAGTCCATTGCCTTGAGGGTAATAGGTTGTGGAATGACCAAGGGTGATGTGGTATTTGTTACAGAAATCTATCATTATTTTGGATTTAAAGGTTGTTGCATTATCAGTAATGAGCTTTTGGGGACATCCAAATCTTGAAAGGATATTACTGTCCAGGAAGGTGATTATGATAGTATCTTTGGCTTGCCTAGAAGGTATGACCTCTATCCATTTGGTAAAATAGTCTGTGGTTTTGAGAATCCCCTTGTGTTGCGCTGAGGACGCTGGGTGTATTTCTCCAATGAAGTCTAACCCCCATTGTTGAAATGGAATCTCAGTGGAAATTGGTTTAAGAGGAAAAGGTAAAAGTTTTCTCTTTCCCTCAAAAATCTGGCATTTATGACAGGAGGTCACATGTTTTCTAACATCTGCAAACAAAGTAGGCCAATAGAAACCAGCCCTCAGAAACTTGTCAGCAGTACTCTTCCAGTACAAGTGTCCTCCATAATCCCCTGCATGAAACTCCTATAAAATATTGTCAACTTCATCTTTTAATAAACATGTTAAGAGAATACCACTATTGTCCTTCCAAAACAATGCATTATCTATAACACAATATCTTAATGACTTCATTTTTAAGAATCTAGCTTTAGTTCTTATCAATCTAGGAGGAGCTTGTAAGTTTAGTAATACAAATTTAATATCTGCATACCATGGTGAATCAGTAAAAGGTTCACTGATCTGTGGAGTCGCCATCTCCTCCTGATCATCAAGGGCACTAATGAAGTTGATATCAAGGGCCTGACTGTTTGATTCAGCCATGATTTTGGCTAAACCTTGGCTTTTGATGAGCTTGGTGGGCTTTATCTCTATATCATATTCCAATATTGCGGCAATCCATTTGCCTCTTTTTCCTTCAGGCCCATTTTGAGTCAAAATGTCCTTAACTACAGAATTTGGAACATAAGCAATAATGTGAGAGTACAAAATGTATACTCTAAAATATTTGATAGCCTTAACCAAAGCTAAAGCTTGTTTTTCCATGATATTGTATTTGAGTGTGGTATCTCTTAAGTATTTACTAAAGAATGCTATTGGTTGTTCATACCCTTGATTGTTCTTTTGCAACAAGACTGCCGCAATGGTTTGTTCTGAAGCAAAAGAAAAAATAATAAAATCTTTTTTAAAGTCAGGACTAATCAGGACTGGAGTCTTGGTTAAAGCTTCCTTAATAGATTCAAAGTATTGTTTAGCCTCCAATGTCCATTCAATTGATGAGTCCTTTCTTAGCATGTTATTTAATTCCCTAACTAATTCTGCTAGATTTAAGATGAATCTCTTAAGAAAATTAATGTTACCTAGAAATGATTATAGCTCTTTTATGTTTCGGGGATGGGAAATAGTCGAAATGTCTTATATTCTAGCAGGGTCTATCCTAATCCCATCTTTAGATATGATGTTTCCTAATATCTTGCCCTCTTCTAAACTGAAAAGTGTCTTTTTAGGATTTAAAGAAATCCCAAATTTCCTGCATTTGATAAATACTCTTCTGAGGTGGTCTAAGTTTTCATTGTCAGATTTAGAGAAGAGTGTGATGTCATCCTAGCATACTACTAAGAAATCATGGATTTCCTTGGCAAAATCTATATCCATAGCTCTTTGAAATGTGGCACCTGCATTCATTAATCCAAAGGGCATCTTCAAATACATGAAGGTACCCCAAGGAGTAGTAAACGTAGTTTTGGCATAGTCCTCATGTTGGACTAATATCTGGTTATACCCAGAGAATCCATCTAAAAAAAAATCCTACATGAGCCCACTACCCTTTGCAATATATGGTCCATTTTTGGTAAGGGGTAGTTGTCTTTTAAAGAGACCTTGTTTAAGTTTCTAAAATCTACACAAAGTCTAATTTCACCTGTCTTTTTCCTAGTTGTAACTAAGTTTGAAATCCAATCTAAGTATCTAATAGGCGCTATTATTTGGGAATCAAACATTCTTTTAACCTCTTTCTCTATGGATGGCATAAGAACTCGGTTTATCCTCCTCAGTTTCTATTTTAAAGTTTTATGGTCTTCTTGTAAAGGTATTTTGTGTTGGACTATGCTTGTGTCATAAGATTTTAAGTCTTCATAACTCCAAGAAAATACATCTTGGAATTCCTTAAACATACTAATATATTTGACCTTTTCCTCTGGGGGTAAGGCTTTAGATATCTTAATGAGTTTTGGATTATCTTCAGTCCCTATATTACACTCTTCTATATCAGCTCTCAGAGGTTCCGTCTTGGATTTCCTAGCTACATCATTAGAGTCAAACAAATCCTCCAAAGGTACTAATCCTTTGGGCAAAAAATTATTTTTCAAATTAAGAATCTCAGAATCATCATCCATTATTTCATCTATCTCTACATTTTCTAAACTATCAATTTCTACTCTAGTAAATTTAGTTGGTTTAGCTACATCGAAAATATTTACATCTAAGTTGCTTTCTATATTATTGTCTATTGTACAATCAGTATCTATCTTACAATTCTGAAATTCACCTTCATTGTTCATGAAATCGTAAATCTTAGAGTCTTGGGAGAAAATCTACCAATACTTGAGGTTTTCTAGTATAACAGGCCTATGTCTAACTTCTTTAGTGTATTGGTGGTTTGGTTGAAATGGCAATTTACAGGTACTATCAAAGGTAGCCAAACTGTGGACCTACATGTTTTGTTTTCTGGGAATGGCTGCAAAGTTTGATTCCAAGAGGTCCTTGATCAAGTCTAAAATAGTATCCCTGTATCGACCAAGTCTAGGGTTGTTGACAGAGTATTCACCATTGTTTTGTTTAATAATCAGCTCTGAGTCTCACATGATGGAAACTCTTTTTGGCTCCCAATTCCGTAACCAATTGTAACCCTAGAATCAGGGCTTCATATCTGGCCATGTTATTGGTACATTTGAATTTCAATCTAAAAGCATGTCCCTCAGCATAATTATTCTCCATATTCTGGATCCACACTCCTACACCAGTGCCTAACCTATTGGCAGACCCATCAAAGTATAAATGCCAAAGTAGCTCATGGAATATGTTCTCACTGTCAATTGTTATGTACTTGAGGTCTTTGGCTGTGATTTCCTTTTTATCACTTTCTGCATTGTATAAGATGAAAGAGTCCATATCTGAATGCATGGAGTATATGGGAAAGTTTTATGGCTTTTGTTCATTACTAACCATGTACTTCATCAATGTCTCCCTATATAATTTTCTAAGTTGGCCAAAAATGGATATGGTGGCATAAGAAATATCCAACTGCAAAGATCCCTGTAGTTTTTCTCCCCATGAGCGGGATAGTAGCATTCCATATTTTGGTGGGATGTCTGCAACTATTATGTCCATTATAATGCTCTTTGCAGGACACTAGACAAGAGTCACACATAAGTCCTTGATTAGACCAAGGCATTTCACCTAGATTGAGTCAAAAGAAAACAAATCCTTATAAGTCTTGGTAATGTCTAGGTTCAGTCTTTCCATTATTTCCTTTGGCATTAGATTGTGGGATGCCCCAAAGTCCAACATAGCATTATGAAAAATTTTATCATGAATGTTTATGCTGATGTAAAAAGGAGGAACTCCCCCTTGCTGATGAATTCCATTGGCCTCAGGGCCAAATAATAATTCAGGCTGGTCATCATTCAAATTAACAGAATCCTCTCCCTCTCTTATGTTCAAAGTCTCAGCTATCTGCGACCTATAAGATTGATTCTTTACGAGTCCGATCGAAGGAACTTATATCTTTAATTTAGCTATTCCATTTTTAATGTTGAAATGGAGCTAAGGTTTGTTTGTTTGATTCAGATCTTCCTTAATGTGTGTAGTTTAAGTGTCTTTATTCTGTTTCTCAATGGTAGGCATTTCAGTTTGTGTTTCTACGATCTTGCCTTGATTTATTTTATTTTGATTGCTTTCAATAATTGTCTTTGTTTGTGTTTCAGTGGAGGTTATATCTACAATCCTAAGGGTTGAAGTTTCCTGTGTTCCCCTAGGGATAATTTGTAGCACTTTGTTAACTGGAGATTCTTTTATTATCTTAGTCTCGGTTTGGATGGATATTTTAATGGGAATCTCATTATTCTTCTTACTCCTCAAGCTATATAGTTTATGTACCTCATATATAGATGACTCATATCCCTGTTTAAAATCAAAATATTCACCAGATTCTAACTGCAAGTATTGAAGCATATACAACTCTTGTTCTTCTTGAGAAAGAAAAACAATGTCTTCCTTTGTGGTTTCCAGTAAGTTAATCTGGGTATCATCCTCTACTTCTTGGTTCTTTGAATCCTCAACATATTTTTCTTGGAAGGGGGGCCTAATTTGTTGGTCTGGCGTAGCATTTTTTACAATATTAGGGTTATTCCTAAAATTTGGGTTTCTTATTGGGGGTTGTTGTTGTTGATTCTCCCATTGATTTTTCCTCTCTGTGTTCTCTAACCTGTCCATGATTCTTTCTAAACTTTTAGCTAAAACATCTACTTTTCCATCTGAAGTTGAAGCTTCTTCATTAAATACAACTTTATTTTCATTGCTCATTTGAGCTTTCTTAGCTAACAAGTTGACCTCTACACTGACAGCATTACTCTGCATTTGTTCAAGTGTTTCAGGGTTTCTTTCCCTTAGCTGGTATGACATGTCAGCATCAAAACCATCAAGGAACTTAATTAATGCTAGGTCATATGGGGGCTTAATGTTGGTTGGAATTGTATTATAGATATTATTAAATCTAGTGCAATAGTCTTGCACTGACTCATTAGGAGCTCTTCTAATATTGTCATATTCAAAAAGTATTTTCAATGGGTTTTTCTTTCTTTCCCATCTATCAACGAATAACCTTTGAAAATTAGCTAAGTCTACAATATGGTTGGCAAGAAAGGCTTTGAACCATTTCTTGACATCCTAAGTTAAAGTTTAGGCAAACAATCTCATTTGGGCATCTGCTTCATCTATTTCATGCAATTCAAAAAAGTCAGACATCTTGCTTACATGTCGTTAGGTAGTGTAATGACCAGTAGCATCAAACAAGAAAATCTTACTCTGATAATCTGCAAGCATGGGATGGAGTTGGGCAGGTAAAAAAAGAGGAGCATATCAATTTTCCATTGTTGTAATTCTGGTTTGACTAGGGGGTAAAGTTGTGGTGGTTGAAGAATGGCTCGAAACTAATGGAGATGAACTAGATGATGATGAATATGATCGATTAATAAGTGGTTTAGGTGACTGGATTGTGGTAGATACAATTGATGAAGTTGTGGTAAAGGAAGGTGTATTTATAGTGAGTGAAGACTGTGTAGAAATTTGAGATGCAATAGCAGTAAGGGCAGTTAGCTCAACAGATTGTTGAAGGTAAGCACAATCTATATTGTTAATCAATGTAGAGGTCAAGGCTTCTAACTTGTCAAAATCGTCCAAGGAAAATTTATCTAAATCTGGATGGATAACCCTTTTTAATTAGATGAGTTGAGTAAACTCAGGGTCTAAAATTGTTTCGTGGATATCATTCCCAGATTTGGTTCTAAATAGTGAGAGGTCAATGACAAATCAAAAGGGATTTCCTATAAAGTTGACAACTCCTTATGGAGTGAATTGGCTCTATCTAGCTCGCTACTACTTGCTTGAGTTTCTTCATTTTTTTTTTTCCTTAGAATTCTATCTAGGTCATCTGCTATAGTTGCAGGGTTTGGATATGGGTTGGCCCTGGTATAGTGAATCTTCTTAGGAGCCAGAATTTTAAGTTTTTTAAATTGTTTTTATGAAATTTTTTGCAAACTTACTTCGGATAATGACCTTAAGGGGCTCAAGACTTAATTTAAGGTTTCCTTAAAGTTTTATGAGCCTAGGGATCAAAATCCCTAGTATGGTCGCCAGAAATGTTAGCACTCTGATAATTCTTTTGAAGTAAAAAAGAAAGAAAAAACAATTGTAACCACAAACCGCTTTTGGAGATTAGGACCTAGCCTTCCTAATGCTCAGAGAGGGCTCTCTCTTTAAAATTTAACTTTGTTTCAGTTAAGATGCTTTTAGGCTAGTTATGATTATTCAAGGGGTTTTTTATTTGTATTTGAGATTGGGTGGTGGTATCTCTTAGACAGATGGATAGAATTATGTCTTTTTAACCATTGGGCTATGGAGTCAAATAGTGAGGGAGCAGAACTGGACTAACTGACTAAAGGGAATGTCCAAAGGGAAAGATAGCAAAATGTTTTTTAGATCTTTGAGACAGAGGGGTGAAAGGTTTTCACTAGGGGTGGGAGAGAAATTAAGGGTTCTCAGATCAAATAATGAATGATGAATGAAGGGATAATCGAGATCAAAGGGAAATTAAGAATCCTCTAACCTTGATATTCAATAAATCAATATGAACCAAAGAGCAATTAAGAATTATTTAATCTAGATATCAGAAGAAAACATTTAAATGTATAACTGTTAAAATAGAGAGTAATTAAACAAATTCTGAAGTATTATTATAGTTATAACATTGAGATTTGGAAACACATTAACGATTATGAATAACTTGAGATAAAAAACAATAACACATGAGAATACTTGTCTGAAATTCGCTTAACACATGAATCCTTTGAAATGTCGGATTTTTGTTTATCAATCCAGCTTGTTGGCTCAGTGAATGATGTAATAACCCTATGGGTTTTCTGATCAAAACGTCTATACAAATGTCTAGTAGAATCCACCATACATATTTCTAATTATGAATTATTTATACAGAATTATTTACAAAATATCCCAAACTGACTTGGGATTTATTTTAGGGAAAAAATATCTAATTATAAAAAAGAACTGCCACCTTTCTAACTAATTTCTTTATGGCACTATTATATCTGATTTCCTTTTATTTTTAGCTGATTGATCTTTTTGTTGTCATCTGATGCTCTTCGACTTATCTTCTCTTACTAATACTCTTTGACTCTGATACTCTTTGATTGGGACAGTTGCCTATTTACTTTCTGCATTCTGGCTTTACCAAACTGTGTTAATTGTTGAACTTACTTTGAATTAAAGTAAGTCAATTAGTTGCTCCCATCTCTCTTCAGTTGGTAACTGAATGTTCTTCAACCTCCTGAAGACCTCGTCAGCATATGTGTACTTAGAAAATGTAGGTTTATTTACAAACAAGTGTTTTACCTCATGCTGGAAGTAAACCAAGTTTTCCAAAGCTTGGTAAAGAACTTTACCAGTGGGCATCCCTTGTTTTGTTGTGTTATGGATGGCTACATTATCGACTTGAGTTCTAGCCACTTCTCTGAGCTTTTTGTTGTAGTCCTCTTGTGTCATCAATTTATCATTTATTACCAATGGACTTGGTAAACCTTTCTGCATCAAAGTGTCAAATTTGAATCTAAATCTATCAATAGAAAGTTGCATAGTCTAACACTTGTCTTCCAAGTTGTGCATCAAATTCCTTTTAGTAAGAACTCTTCTTACTTCAAGGATTGTCCCTGTCCTTTCACTAATATCCAATTCTTCCAGTTCATATTTGTTCTTGGAATTTAAAAATTCAATGATACTGGTTGCCTCTTCTGGCATCCCTTCTAGGTCTGTTTTAACCTTTTGAATTGCCTCTGTGGCCTCTTTAACCAGATCAATTTGCTCAAAAATTACCTAAATTGATGGCCAAATATCATTGACAAAGTCAATGATATTGGCCCACAGTTTTTCTTTTGCCTGTCCCAATGGCTCAACCACAAACAAACGGAGACAACAAGTGACCTTCCTTAGAAGATCATTAAATCAAAATACCATAGAAACAACTATAAATCATGTTTAATACAAGTATATACAAGGAAAGAACATGCTTTTCTATTAATCATATAAGTGAAAGTACATAATATACCTTCAACAAATAAGATCCTCTCCTCCATATTGTAAGATGGTATCCTCTCCCAATGCAACAGAGCTCTCACACTATGGTTTGGATACTCCCCCTCTTTCCCCCTTTCCTCTTAGTGAGATTACATAGGCTAATTCTATCCTTTGGGAGAATGTACCTAGACACCTAGGGGCTTGAGAAGTTATAAAAATTCTACAATACTGGACCCCTAGCCAACTCATACATAAGTGGTCAAGTTTATCTCCTTGGGAATGGAAAACTCTAGAAACCTTTTTCACAATTATGAGCTTTTTCTCAATTATCCCAATTATGAAATAATTATTATCTCATAACTATAATATTTTAGAAAATTAATTATGAGAAATAACTCAACAATGTAATTCCACCCTTTTATAATGGGTTAAATCTTACATAAGTAAAATAAAAGGTGAAAAGGGATGCATTTTAGCCAAAAAAACTAAAGTAAGTTTATATTAGGTTTTTCTCACTATAATGGAGTGGTAAATAGGGTTATAACATATGACCCCCAATGCATGAGGTCAGAAGAGAAACTGATGGCTGAAATACATTACAATAATACTCAAAGCTCAAAATGGGAGGAAGGAGCCAAGACTATGAATCTTGATCAGAGGAACTCAAGTGCTAAAGTCTCAATTCTATTGATAACATCCTCGAGGTGGGAATACCCATGCTTGATTAGAAGAAGATGATGAACATGGCCACCATAAAATACACTACTGATCCATGACATGACATGTTAGAACATGGCCATAAAAACATACATAGTGGATCCATGTGACTCGATAAATAGAGCATAGTCACTAGCAAATATAATGTGGATCTATGTCACAATATACATCAAGTAGTACTATGGACACATAACAGATAGAAAAGTGTCACAAATAGCCCTCAAGATACATAAATGATACATAACTCCAACTTAGCATGGGAAGGATGCCATATAAGAGTGAAATGTCCCTAACCTAGGGTCATCGACATAACCCCAATGGTATGAATATACAACATGTGAATAGATGAGCTGAGGTCAAACATGGTAGAAACCGCCTTATTACCAACCAATGAGGTAAACTAGTAACAAACACAAGGGAATCCACCAATGAGGAAAATGGACCCCAAGGTGCTTAGTAAAGTCCACTAAGTGTGAATATATGAGTTGATGTCGAACATAAGTGAACTCAATCAATCAGGAGCTAATGATGTAAACCCACTGTCAATCACAAGGAAGCCTGCCACTGACATCTGCAAGCTCCAAGGTACTATCGATTCCTAGATCAAACTCTTGGATAATGAGATGAAGTCGGCAGGAGAAGATCCATTGAAGGAGGGCCTTAATTAATCAACATGGAACAGACCAAGATGATGTGATATAAGGATGAAGTCATGAGATGATGAAGTACAACTAACATAGGGATGGACGACACAAAAATATTAATAGGCTATTGCAGATGGCCGACATAGGCTAAGACTTCCTTTGAACACATAGCCGCACAACACAAAAGTGACTTGGAAGCATGACTAATGAGCACCATGTGATATCATGCAACGGTGCAAGAGGCGTTGAGGCATGCTCCATATGAATAGAAGAGTAACCAGTCAAAGGAGTAGAAAAACTCATATGTATGGTATGGCTCTTCTGAAAGTTAAAAACCAACTGTGACATAATGAAACAGACAAGTCTCATGTTCAAGGGAAACATAAAGGATGTTTCCATTTGATGACTAATGGAAATAAATGTTCCCTCCCTTCTCTTTTTATAAGTTCCTTTTTCATAAAGCTGTCCCCGAAGCCCGAAAAAGAGATACAAGTATAGAAGGGGGAACCTCCTAACCAAAGTATGCTAGGGTATTCCTTTTTTGTAATTAGTCTATCCCAGTCCGAAAAAGGGCTAAACATATATTGGCTAGATGATCCTTCAAGTACTTTTACGAGCATGAAGGAGACAAGTTCACTCCACAATATTTTCTAAATTAAGGAGTCTGAAAAGATCTTAAAGAAAAATCATCTTGGAGGAATGAGTGATATAATGGATAGCAACTGGTTTTGGTCATGGTAGAACTACTCATGATAAAATGATGACAAGATGTTGGCTAATAGGACCACGCATCGTAGCAGTTCCTCCAAGAAAGGGTAAACACCAAGTGAAAGAGAATGGTAGGACAAATAGATGGTGACAATGGAAGAGAGAAACCAAGGCTCATCATGCGGAAGTAGGCTGATAAAATGTGGCAATCACAAGGGATAAAAATGGTAGAATCCTCCTGAGGTATAGCCAAAAACATGATGAAGAAGAGGACATGAGGCTCAAATTCTAGATCATTGTGGATCAGAAGGGGGGATTCCAAGAAGAGAATTACAATGACTACATGGACACTAAGACGACAAAAAGGTGCTAACTAGGGTATCCATGAGAAGGTAAGCTCTACTGCCAAGAAATGACATCTATAGAATAAAGTGGCTAAAGTCGCAACTTCATGGCATCGAACCTAAGGCATAAATATGGCACTAAGAGTCACTAATGAATCGGTGATGGTGAATATATGACCTACCCCTATATGTCAGTAAGAGGAAACATACCTTAGGCCCAATGGATGTCGCAATAGAAACACCACCCTATCCTGTAAAAATCATCCAGAAAGACTAGACCCATGGTTAAATCACATAATGAAAGGAGGTAAAAACAAGATCATGTTTTTTTTTTTTTTTTTTTTTTAATTTTTTTTTTTTTTGGCATAAATAAGGCATCAAAATACTTGCATCACACACCAAACAAAAAACATATAAAGCATCACACCCCTATGTACAATATGTACAAGTGAAACATAATCCAACAGGTCATGCTAAAGTGTTCCCATAGCTAGGCACTCGCCAAGGATTTCTATACATGAACTCATGGAGGTGAAGGTACCATATGGCTCATCAGCATGGGTCCATGCCAAAGGAAATAAAACTACCCAATCCAAAAGGTTTGACCATGCCAAGGATAGTCTAACATAGTTGCACTCTCAAAATCAACCTGAGGACATAAGGGAGGATCAAGACATAAAGGAGGCATGAGATGCTCATCAAAAGGTGGTCAGGGAAATTCACTGGCAAGTTCAGTAGTAGAAGCCCAAGACTTGACTTGGTGCATGGGTGACACTTCCAAGGAAGGCCAGGGAGATTCCACCTGGGTCTATTCAATATTTAAGTTGTTGAGCTCTACGTGTTCCACAACGGGGAGATTAGAGGCATGAAGAGGCATAACCTACCTAATATTTTCAATTAGTGGAACCGTGATTCTCAAGTTGACTATACGAAGGGGTTTGTGAATGAGAGAGTCATATGGAATAAGTGGAGTGATGGCCCGTGTGAGAAAAGGAACCTGGTCATATTCCATATTGTGATGGATTTTTTGACCAACGCCAGGAGGTACCAATGGGATTGCCAAAGAGGAAATATCTTCCATAACAAGTGGTGAAGGGTGTTCACTAGCTTTATCGACTTCTATAGGAGCAGGAGGAACCACCCAACGAATAGGAGGTTTATGGGGTCCACAAGTGCTAGAAGATACCATATGCATAGGAGCTTTGGTAGGAGTAGAAGGAGTTTTGGGTGAAAGGAGTTGAGGAAAAACTCCCATAAGAGTGGAACTTCTAAAGAGTCCAGCTCCAACACTCTAAAATTAACCAAGGTGATCTCCCACGACTGGTATAGAATTCCACATAGTGGAATTATGGGGTTATGGCACGCAACAGTAAGTCGATCAATAGTGAAAATTGTGCCTTCATGAGGAAAGAAAGGTAAATGGAAGACAGACGAGATACTATGGTCATTGCATAAAACCAACTATGACCAAGGAGTAGGTTGTAATCTAATGAGGCATCCACAACTTCGACATCAACATATACAGTTTTCCTTCCTAAATCAATGGAAAATTTTGGAAGAACCCCTTTAGGCACAAAGTTGTGACTGTCAAAGGCTTGGCGAGTGGTATTGGATGTGAAGATCACTAAAGAGCCAAGATTGTTCTAGTGGGATACTGACAACACACATGGAAGAGCCTTCATCCACCAAAGTCCAATGAATATTCTTGTGGAAAATCCACACAATGATTTGAAAAGAAATATGATGGGAAAGGTGAGGATCATTTGTGTCAACATTAAAGGTAATGAGAATAGAGTCAGACAAATCGACTCCACGAATGGAAGACAACAAGGCCTTGTGTTGTTGAGGACATCTTTGCATGACCTCCAAGGCAGACATGGCACAAGGAGCTTGGGAAAGATCTTCAACAATAGTGTAATGTTGAGAAGCCCCAATAGAAGGATTGTGTTTTCTCTTACTACGAACACCTTGGGGGGGGGGGGGGGGGGGGGGGGAGAGAGGGGGGGTGCGATAGAAAGGTTCCACAAGCTTATTCAAAGGGATAGGTCCAGTGGAAGTAGGTGGAGTTGGTGAGTCCTAGAAGAACTTGACTCAGGAACATCATAGGATTTAGCTCCTGTAGTCACATTCATGTCTTCCTTGCATATAAAGATGAATCAACTATGGGTGGGATGAGAAAATGACCCCTCATTGCCTACTTGTA
This sequence comes from Pinus taeda, assembly GCA_000404065.3. NCBI lineage: Eukaryota > Viridiplantae > Streptophyta > Pinopsida > Pinales > Pinaceae > Pinus > Pinus taeda. Next base: position 30,041 of record APFE031258887.1, read on the forward strand.
GAGGTAGAGGAGGTTGAGCAACCATATTTTGTTGAGATTGGGCAGGTAACAAATGAGTCAAAACAACAGGTTGTTGAGAATATGGTCGTGAAAGGAACCTATGGACTTCATCCATTCAAGGGCACACATGAGTTAGGTGGTCACCTTCACAAATTTTACAAGGGAACTTGACTTTATGACGACTTTCGTCGGTGCCTCCCTCCCCAATTCTGAGGGTTGGTTTGGGATTCCTGAGAACTTTGGTTTTTTTGTTTGTTTCTCTTATTATTATTTTTACCACCAGATTGTTGGTTGTTCTTTGGTTGAGTGGAATTCACCATTAGAACATTGGTGGACTACTCAGGAGAGGGTGCTCTAGTAGAGCCAGATGCACTTGTTGGGAATTGAGATGATACAATCAATTTCCGAAGTTGGACAATAAGTTGGCTCATGGAATTGGAAACAAACTTGATCATGCCATCAACATGTGTTTCAGGAATAGGTTTGGGAGGGTTGATAGAAGGCCTAGGGGCATTAGGCAACACATCATAGAGAATTACCGACTGTAAATAGATAAGATCCAACTGTTGGGAAGCTAAAATGGAAATCTAAGGTCAGAGAGAATGAATGAACCATTTATGTAATATTTCATTTGGTAACTTGGTTCTTACTAGCCTCATGCGACGACACCACTCATGAATGTGATCATAAATTAACGTGGCATCATCTTGTTTGAAGTTGGACAAGAATTCAGAGCCAATATCATATCGAGTATGCAACTAGAAGTGTGTCAAAAAAATTTGAGAAAGGGAGGAAAATTCACCATAGGATGCAGTATCTAACTCGATATACCACTTTATGGCATCCCCAGTTAACGTACGTTGGAATAAGAGAAGTTTAATAGGATCATCCACCAAAGAATTAGATGAGCACCATAATTGATAGGTGGTAATGTGACTGGATGGATTCTCCCTAGGCTTCCCTTCAAACTTGGGAATATCTTACGGTAGTTTAGCGGGCATGGGTGGCCACCAGGGATCATGATGGATGGAGTCATTAGTCAATTTTCCCAATTTCGTTAAATCAAGAAGATAAGAATGGATTATGGAGTTGATTAAATGGATCAAAGGCAGGAGAAGCCCCTAAACAACCTTGTGGTTCCTCTTGAAGGAGTAGAATGATGCACTTATTGGTTAAAGAAAAGGTCTAGCTTGTCATAAGACTGTTGTGGACCATAATGACTAGTAAATGGATGTTTCCCCCAAAGGTATGTACCTCCAGAGAGAAAATGACTCCCAAGAGCATGGTTTTTTATGGGTTTGTACCCAACAGTAAAATAAGGACCACCCTACGTAGTAGGAACGACATAAGGAGGATAGCCTATGTGAGAGATGGCACTGGCAGTGAGGTTTCCCCCATGTAAACTGGCCCCTCCATGAAAATTGTTGGTAGGTGGCACCCCTCCAAAGAGCGAATTGTACCAAGTTTGTGACATACTAGAAGCAATGTTTCCCCCAGGCTGACTAGGGACAACTGATGATCCCTCCCATATATTTCCAGAAGTAACCATGCCTAAGTGAGGAATAAGAATTGTTGGTTGAGCAAATTTAAGTGAAACGATTCCTAAACCTACCCACTGACTAGGTTGAGGAACTATGGTCGGCATAGGAGATGGTGTGGACATGGAAACATTCAAGAAATTTGCAATAGCTATAGATGAGACTAGTGGAATGCCCCAAGAAGAAGTGAGAGGCATGGATGAAGGAGTAGGTAGAGCCATGCTAAGAGGCTAAAATGATGACATGGTAGGTGACACTATTGATGCAGAAGGTAAGGAAGTCTCAAATTTTGCCATAGGATAAATAACGAAAAAAGGTATGTAGGTGTAGGATGGCATGGAACCATTAGGGTTCAATCGGAATAACTCAGGTCCTAATGGATCAGTCCTAATTTGAGCTAAAGTCTCGATGATCCTTGGGTCCGAGTTTCAGATCTTGTCTCGCTATATTTTTGGAGATATGAACTAAAGAAGTTAGGGTTTTTTTCAAGCTCTAGAATTCCATCTCAAACAAGTTATCGTGGAATTTTCTCTATAATTGTTTTTCTACGAAGGTTCAGACACTGAAATTCAAACCCATTTGAGCTAAAATATTAAATAAGGTCGAACTCAAATTTTAGATATTGTTTCACTATATTTTTTGGAGATATGGTTCAAGCCATTTAGGGTTTTTGCATGCTCCCAAATTACATCCCAAATAGGTCATCTTGGTAAAATCATCATAACTTTCTCTCTGGGTATCAGATTGAAATTTCATAAGAAGTTGAAGAAAGATGATGGATTGTAGTTTTCTTAGCATTGTTTTTAGGTTGAAGGTTGAAACAGTGACATGTGGCACTTCTTACAAGTTTGCTCTACTTAAAAAATGTATAATCAGGTCATCTTGGGAGATTTGGCATAATGCTTTCTTGGAGAATCCAATTTCGATCAGACTGGTGGCGTCGGAAATATGACTCATACGACTACCTTAGTTCACAATTTCATACCTTGGAGATCTGAAATTTCAAAGATACGTGAGATTCAATATGAAGCTCCTACAAAGTGAAGAAACGTGTGTAGTTTTTTTAAATTTTGCATAAGTCTAGTTTGAAAAATTAGTTTGAAGGAATTCAAAGGGAATAGTGAAGCATAATTATCATTAATAGATGTCCCGAAGAAATAAAATGGAAACAAATAGTAAGCAACCTGGAAGCTCTAGCATGAATCATGAAGAAGAGGAAGAAATGAAACATGATATATCAAAATTGCAAGACCAAGTGCAACAAATTTCACTTTCACAAAAAGTAATAGAAGCTAAGATGGATGGTTTAAAGAAATGTGTGGAAGATAAGATCAATGGTTTAAATAAATGCATGGAAGCTAAGATGGATGGTATGAAAGTCAACATTTAATATTGGAAGAAAGACATGGAAAGTTGGAAGAAAGTTTTGACAAAGTTGCTACAAAAAGGTTTCCTAATGGAAAAAAGGTAGTAGAGAAAACTGAGAATGAGAAAAAAATAAATGTTAATCATGATTCAAAGAATGAAAAAATTGAATATTTGAAGAAATACATGGAAGGTTTGAAGGAAGGTTTGACAAAGTTGCTACAAGAAAGGCTTCCTAATGGCGAAAAGGTAGATATAACTCATGATGAGAATAAAAGAAATGTTAATCATGATTTCATAGACTCTAACGTTGGAATAAAGACCCACCACATATCAAAGATCGATATGAGGAATTTTAATGGCAAGGATCCTGTAACTTGGATACTATAGATGGAACAATATTTCAATCTCCATAATGTGCAAAACACACAAAAGGTATTCATTGCAACTTTATATTTGGCATGCAATCAATTTGTATGGTATTGATGGCTTTTCTCTCGTAAACAAATTGTCACTTGGTCAATTTTTACAGATGAAATGATAGCACATTATGAGCAACACCTTCTTTAGCCAATTGATAGATCTCAAGCAAAAGGTTTCAATGGCAGAGCACATTGAGGACTTCCAAAAATTAAATATAAGGGTAAATGATATTCCAGAGAAGCAGAGGATTGATGTCTTCATAGGTACTTTAAAGGATAACATTCAACATGAGGTTTGTCTTTGGGAACCTGATTCATTAGAGAAGGCATTTAGGTTGGCAAGAAAAATGGAAAGAAAATTATGGCAACAAGGCAGCCTACCACTCACAACTATAAAGATGGAATTTTTGTTGCCCCTAGCCTTCCCCAACCTACAAGGTTGACACCAAAATGATTGGAATAAAAAAGAGAAAAAGGGTTTTGTTACAGTTGTGATAGAAAATACACTAAAGGTCATAAGTGTGCTAAGAATAAATTATTTTACATAGATTGTGAAGAGGAGGAAGAAAAGGAAAAAGAAACGTCAAAAGAAGGGGATTTACACTATGAATATGACCATATCTTGTAGTGCATTGGCCAAAATTACCACTCCTCAAACTATCAAGATAGAAGGACATATCAAGAAGAAAAAGATAATAGTGTTGATTGATTTGGGCAGTACCCATAATTTTATTCATTGTAAGACAACCAAATAATTGAATTGCTTCCTATATCTAGCACCAGAGTATCAAGTGATGGTTGTAAGTGGAGGAACCATAAATTTCTCTGGAAAATGCCATAATATCAAGCCATCCATGGGAGAATATGTATTTAATAGCCCAATTCTTTCCATTCCAATGGGTAGTGTTGATGTTGTACTAGGAATCCAATGGTTGCAATCCTTGGATACAATAACTTTTAATTTTCAAGAACTTTTCATGAAAAAAATTAGAAGGAAAGGAAGTTGAATTAAGGGGTATCAACCAAAAACCAGGAAAGATAATCAGCTCTAACGGAATGACAAAGCTTCTAAAGAAAAAAAAATGAAGTTTAATTGTACAATCATGTTCGCTAGAGGTTCCCATATCGAAATTATCTATTTATCCATACCTCCAAAAAGTCTTGGACAATCATTCCAAGGTATTTGAGACTCCCAAAGGCCTCTCACCTATTCGTGATCGTGATCATGCTATTCATTTGTTTCTAGGAAGTTTTCCTCCAAACATCAGACCTTACCTAATGGGAAGACACTTCAAGGTAAAAATGGATCATGATAGTCTTAAATACTTTTTAGAACAAAGATTACCTTTAGAAGAACAACAAAAATGGGTCACAAAGATGTTGGGTTATGACTTTGAAATCATCTACAAAAAAGAGAAGAAAATTGTTGTTGCATATGAACTCTCAAGAAAGGTTGAGGATGTGGAAGCATTGGTTTGTGCCATTTCTATTATCCAACTAGATTGGATAAACGAAGCAAAGGATGAATGGAACAATGACGAATAATTGTGGGTACTCATTCGAAAGTTGCAGAAGATCGCATTTCAAACAATATTACTAGAACTTGGCGAAGAAGGAAAAATCATATTGGAACCCGAAGCAGTCACAAAAACAAGAAATTGACAGCTAAGAAATCGATCAATTTCATAGTATCTCATCAAGTGGAAGAAATTACCCGCTGAGGATTCCACATGGGAGGATGAGAATTTTATACATAAGCATCCACAACCTCTCAAGCATTGAGGATAGTAGTTTTTTAAGGAGAGGGGCATGTTAGGTCCCTATACTACTAGTAAACCCTTATTGTTATTAGGGAAGACCCCTTATTGTATTATTGTGCCCATATAGTCCCCATGTTGTTATTATTGTACCCCATGGAAGCCCACTATTGTTATTGTTATTCCCCTACAATATTATTGTTATGTAGGCTCTGATTGTATTAAGACCGCTTAGACTCCTATATATAGAAAGGAGGTATTGTCATTTGTATCATCCAAGAATTGTTCATTTTTGTAATGTAAAGGAATTTTCCCCCTCAAAGAGGTTGATTTATAAGTCGTTGATCTATCTTTTATATATTTTTGTGAGATGGTTTCATAACAATATATATATGAGATTTATAGTTAGACCAGTTATGGTGATAGGAGAAATTAATAGGAATATAACTAATGTTTATTTTTTTAATTGCATGTTGAGTTGGTGATATATTCAATTTCTGCTAGAATTATTGTTATAATAGACACTGGAAAAATTATGAGGTTCCTTCTTTTCATTAAAATAAAATTGTGCAAGGAAAAGTTCCGGAGGATGAAATTGTTTTACATACAAAATGACTAGAGTGTCAGCCTCTTCTAATTTTGAAGAAAAAAAGGAATTAAAATAATTTCATCAATTCGAGTTGTGATCTAAAGGGACGGGTAAGACTCCATAGGAAACTAAAGGAAAAAGTGTATGAAATATTTGGTGTAGGCTAATAGTTATTCCAACGCAGAAACTGAGATTCTATGGGTTTTCAAAGAAACAAAATCGTATCACCATTACGCATAGGAAAAGACAAAAAATAGAATTGGGTAATCAATACACTATAGTCCTTAGACTAACAAATACAATGATTATTAAAACATATTGAGAACTAATAGGTTGGAACATAGGTGTGTGGGCTTCAGAAATACTTATTTTAACTAATTAATATTTGGCACCATGTAATAAATAATCCATGGAAAAAAATTAAAAAAACATGTTTATTTGTCCATATTATTAAGAGAATACAACAACATTTAATTCAGTATAAGCAACGAAATATGTATAGATACATCTACAACCCATTTCTCAAACAATCTTCCTTTGCCACTATATATAGATAAATGTGAATGAAATCATGGAACACTCAAATACCATTACAAACCAATTCCTGTAAATATAGTAATTATGAAGGCCTACGAACATTAAACTTATACATATAGAACGGTAGTGTGCATAAGCATTAAACAAAATAGAAACAAATCGAGATGCTCAGTTTGACATCCATAGGATGTGATGCAGGAGCATGAGGCTTAAAGGAAAAAGGCTTTGAACTTGTTCCAAAAATATAAAAAAAAAATACAAGCAAAGGAGTGGGGTCCTTTAGTTGTCAATTTACAAAGCTTTCTAGTTAGGATTTAAAATAGAATCTAGGATTTGGATTATCATGTAATAAATTCAAATAGTTAGATATAATGGAGATTCTCAAGGAAAATATTATGCAGATTTGATAGGGTTATCTAATTCGATCCTTTGATTTAGGATCTAGTTGTTAAATAAACTAGTATTTATGTAAGTTATGGATCATTGTAAGCAGATTTCATTGATTCGACTTTTCTTGGCTATATATGGTTAAGTTGTAGAAAACATAACTCTGTGTAAATTTTATGTGAAATTTTTCAATCCCCGAGGTGTCGCGTCCCTCCACAGTGTTTTTGTGTATCTTCGAATTTCTGGTTTGACTTAAACCTCAGAGTACTATTGTTCTATGTCATCACATTTAATTTGATTTCTGTTGTGTATTAGCGACTGCGAGGGTAGAAATACATGCATTCTTGATCCAGGACTGAAGCCCCACACTCATTGTTAACCATTGATTTCATTTTAAACGCATTGTGGCATAGTCAACAGGAGGGGTTGGCCTTATTTTTAAACCTCGTATTAATTAAGTCCCGTGATCCATAGATTCTGGAAACCCTCTGTCATCGATGTTAATCTCAAGTCCAGACCTGAAGTGTTAAATATTCGGGTTTATATTATATCGGCTCCATGAGGTGGTAATGTCATGTAGATCTTTGTAAGATATCATAGTGACCGTCGAATCACTGATGAATGTTGACTGTCAGATGGATCTCACATCGCATTGGTTATAAGGAAGGGACCCTAGCCTGGCAGAGTTGTGAAATGTGACATGTGATACAAGCGCGCCAATAAATATCTCATCGCAACGTTAAAAAATAAAGGAAATTGCCCAATGAGCTGCAATTGCGATATGCGATGGTTAGAGGTTTTGTAAGGCATTTGGCAGTTGCAGCTAAATTAGTGGTTTTGCTAATTTAGCAGAGTATCTAACTATGGAGGTAAATGACTGAAACTCCAAGGGAAATTCAAGCAGAAATTCCATCAGAATTAGAAGAAATAGTCTTGGGTTGTGAACAATTGTCACTTACACCCGCACCCCGGCCTTCATTTGTGGTATCAGATCCACCTACTAACATTGAACAGGGACTCAAGGATCAGAGAAAGAAATCCACCATGGCTTTCAGAGTTGGAAGAGGACGTGGTAGAAGAGGAAGACCTTTTGCAAATGTTGAAGTGATGGAAGCTATGCAATAGATGCAAGCTAGATTAGAAGCAATGGAAACAGGGAGAGTTGGAGATGTTGGATATGTTAGTGACCCTGAAGCTGAAGCTATAAAAGAGGAGGAACCTATAGAAGTTACTCCTGAGATGAAATTCTTTAAGTCAATATTGAAATCCACATCTAGACCTAGAACTGAGGTTTCAATTTATGCAGGAGGATTAAATCCTGAGGAGCTGATAGACTCGATTAATGACATGGAGAAACTCTTCAATTATGAAGAAACAGAGGATGAAAATAAGGTGAAGTTTGTTGTCACAAAGTTGAAAGGACATGCAACACTTTGGTGGGATGGAGTGCAAGAAGAAAGAAGAAGACTTGGCAAACAACCAATTAAGAATTGGAACAAGATGGTGACAAAAATGAAAGACAAGTTTCTGCCAAGTGACTATCATCAAACATTATTTAGACAGATGTATAATCTTAGACAAAGGTCTATGGCAGTAAAGGAATACACAGAGGAATTCTACAAAGTGAGTATGAGAGCAAGACAAATCCAAGATATAGATGAGAAGGTTGCCAGATATGTGAATGGTTTTAGAATGGACATTCAAGATGAAATAAGTGTATTGTCTCCTAAAAGAGTAGAAGAGGCTTATCAGATGGTACTGAAGGCTGAAGAAAAACTCATGAGGAAGCAATCTGCTAGAAACAGAGGTACTTTCCAAGGAAGGGGAAGACAAGGTAGTAGAGGAAGATCTACAACACTTGGAGATGAAGCTATAAGTAGCTCAAGTCAACATGCACCCGCAAGAGGTGATGCAAGTGACAGAGGGAGTTTTTCCAGAGGAAGAGGAGGCAAAGGTAGAGGTAGAGAAGTTAGATGTTACATATGTAACAAGCTGGGACACAGAACCTATGAGTGCCCAGAAAATGCAGGAACACCTTAGAGAAATGGAATTGTTTCTCAGACTGAAGAGGAAGCAGCAACAGTGACAGAAGAAGAAAATATACCACAGGGAGGAGAATCTTTGGTAGTTAACAAGGTATTGCTAAAGCCAACAAAGGAATTTGTTGAACTAGCACAAAGGAAGGCTTTGTTCAGGACTATGTGCAAGGTTCAAGGAAAATGTTGTCGGATGATAATTGATAGTGGAAGCACTGATAATTTGGTCTCTACGGAAGTGGTGGAGAAGTTGAAATTGAAGACAAAGAAACATCCAACACCTTACAAGGTGTCATGGCTACAAAAGGGACATTCGTTGTTAGTAAAATGAACAATGTGAAGTGTATTTACAGTTGGGCAACTATAAAGATAAAATTTTGTGTTATGTGATGCCTATGGATATGTGTCATATATTGTTTGGTAGACCATGGCAATATGGTAGTGGAGCTATGCATGATGGAAAGAAAAACACCTAAAAATTCAGCAAATATGGTGTCAATCATACACTGCTACCAATAGAAGAAGAAGATACATCGAAGAAACCTGAAAAAAAGAACCTTTTGCTGAGTGGAATGGAGTACTTACAATAGATTGAAGAAAATGAGGTGAATTTTGTGTTGGTTTACAAACCTAAGGTAATAATTACTTCCACTAAAGTTTCTGATTTACCAATTGAAATACAAGAGATGTTGGACAACTATTGTGATATTATTGTAGATGATTTCCCTGATGAGTTACCACCCATTAGAAAAATCACTCATCACATACATTTGATTCTAGGAGCAAGTCTACCAAATAAAGCATCTTACAGGATGACTCCCACAGAGAACGAAGAAATCGGAAACCAAGTTAAGAAACTATTAGATAAAGGACTGGTTAGAGAGATATTGAGTCCTTGTGCAGTGCCAACAGTGTTGAGCCCAAAGAAAGATGGAGGCTAGAGAATGTGCACTGATTCAAGAGAAATCAATAAAATAACCATTAGATACAGATTTCCTTTACCTAGAATTGAAGATCTGATGGATTGTTTGGGTGAAGCAAGATATTTTACAAAGCTAGATTTAATAAGTGGTTAGCATCAAATAAGGATTAGACAAGGGGATGAATGGAAAATTGCTTTTAAAACAAATGAAGGATTGTATGAATGGATGGTAATGCCTTTTGGGTTGTCAAATTCACCTAGTACATTCATGAGGCTTATGAATGAATTTTTGAAGGAATTTATTGGTAAATTTCTAATAGTATATCTGGACGATATATTAGTTTACAGCAGGTCTAGGGAGGAACACATGAGTCATCTGAATTATGTCTTACAAAGGCTGCAGCAAGAGAAGTTATTGCAAAATTTAAAGAGGTGTTCATTCATGAAGGAAGAATTGGTGTATTTGGGCTTTGTTGTTTCTACTAATGGATTAAAGATGGATCTAGAGAAGATCAAGGCAATGATAGAGTGGCCTTCGCCAAAAAGTGTTTTCGAGGTAAGAAGTTTTCATGGTCTTGCTAGTTTTTATAGAAAATTCATAAGGAACTTTAGTAAGATCAATGCTTCTATTATTGACACTATAAAGAAAGGTAAATAGCCATTTAAATGGATTGCTGAAGTAGAAAGCAACTTTCAGCTGTTGGAAAGGAAGATCACTAAAAAACCTATTTTGGTTTTGCCTGATTTTAATAAACCTTTCCAAGTGAAATGTAATGCTAGTGGAGAGGCCATTAGAAGTATTTTCAGCTAGGAGGACAAACCTATAGCTTATTTCAGTGCGAAACTAAATGAATCAAAGAAGAAATATTCCTCTTATGATAAGGAATTTTATGCAGTTGTGCAGCCATTAAAGAAGTGGAGACATTACCTGATGTCTAAAGAGTTTATACTTTATTTAGACAACCATTCATTACAGTACATTATGCAATAGCCAAAGTTTAATCAGAAACATGCCAAATGGGTAGAGTATCTTCAAGGTTTTAATTTTGTCTTGAAGCATATAAATGGCCAATCAAATAAAGTAACAGATGCCTCAAGAAGAAGAAACATACTACTTCAAGAAAGTCAAATTCAAGTGTTGGGTTTTGATTTTCTTAAGGATTTGTATGAGAAAGATATAGATTTTAAAGAGGCATTTGAAGCTTGTAAAATTCTTGTTTTCTTAGACAGAAGTAAGTGGCTTGATTATTTCTTGCAAGATGGGTTGTTGTTTAAAAGAAATCAGTTGTGCATACCAAATTGTTCTATGAGGGGAAATTTAATCAAGGAGAAACATAGTAGTGGACTTCCAGGACATTTTGGTGTAGACAAGACTTATGAGCAGTTGAACAGGCTTTATTTCTAGCCGAAGATGAGGACTGAAGTGGAGAAGTATGTTAAAAATTGTAAAGTCTGTCATATGAAAAAAGGAAGAAGCCAAAACACAGGGTTGTATGTTCCATTAACTATTCCAGATAGACCTTGGGATGTGGTAAGCATAGATTTTGTTTAGGCTTACCAAAGACTCAAAGAGGAAATGATTCAATTTATGTTGTGGTTACAAAATTTCAAAAATGGCACATTTTACTCCATGTTATAAAACCAGTGATGCTACTCACATTGCTAATATGTTTTTTAAAGAGATTGTAAGATTGCATGGGTTACATAAGAGTGTTGCTTTAGACAAAGACTTTAGACTTGTTGGACAATTTTGGAGGACATTGTGGAAGAAGCTTGGAACTACACTGAGTTTCAGTTCTTCTTATCATCCTCAGATGGATGGATAGACTGAAGTTGTAAATATAAGCTTGGGTAAGCTTTTGGGAAGTCTTACAGGTGAACATCAAAAACAATGGGATCAAGTATTAGCACAGGCTGAATATGAATATAATGACTTTCCTAACAGGAGTATAGGGTAGAGTCCATTCCATATATTTTATGGAATGCACCCAAGAGGAGTGTGTGAATTAAGAAATCTAGGAAAATATGAGATGAGAAGTGTTGAAGGAGAAGATTTTTCTTAAAAAATGCAAGCAATACATGAACAGGTAAAACAACAATTACAGGACAGCAAGATAAAGTATAAGAGCATAGCAGACTTGAGAAGGAGAGAAGTTAACTTTGAAGTTGGAGATTTGGTTTTAGCACACCTGAGGAAGGAAAGATTTCCAAAAAGAGAGTATAACAAGTTAAAGTTCAAGAAAATTGGACCATGCAGAATATTGAGGAAATTTTTTGCAAATGCATATGAAATCAAATTACCCCTTGATATTGAAATATCTCCAATTTTCAATGTTTCTGATTTATACAGATATGAAGGTGAAAATACAAATAACACGATGGAAGACCAAGAGAAACAAGAAATTGATTGGGTAAAACAGTTACCGACAGTAAAGGAATTACAACCAGAGAGGATTCTGGAGAAGAAATTGTTGAAGAAGATAAGGGGATAGGAGTATTTTCTATATTTGGTCAAATGGAAAGATCAACCAATTTCTGATGCTACCTGGGTGACAGATACCATGCTACAAAAATTGGGTAGTTCTGTAGAAGAGTTCATGGATAGGAGCCCATGAAGAATTTTGTCCTCAGGAGTCTGATGTAGGAGCATGAGGCTTAAAGGCAAAAGGCTTCAAACTTATTCCAAAAATACAAAAAAAGTTACAAGCAAAGGAGTGGGGTCCTTTAGCTGTCAATTTACAAAGATTTCTAGTTAGGATTTAAACTACAATCTAGGATTTGGATTATCGTGTAATAAATTCAAATAGTTAGATGTAGTGTAGATTCTCGAGGAGAATATTTGGTGGATTTGATAGGGTTAGTTAATTTGATCCTTTGATTTAGGATCTGGTTGTTAAATGAACCAGTACTTATGTAAGTTATGGATCATTGTAAGAAGATTTTGACTGATTCAGCTTATTTTGGCTATATATGGTTAAGTTGCAGAAAACATAACTCTGTGTAAATTTTGTGTGAAATTGATCAATCCTAGAGGTGTCGCGTCCCTCTGCAATGTTTCTGTGTATCTTTGAATTTCCAGTTTGACTTAAACCTCATAGTTATATTGCTCTGTGTGATCGCATTTAATTTGATTTTTGCTATGTATTAGCGACTGCAAGGGTAGAAATACATGAATTATTGGTCCAGGACTGAAGTCGCACACTCATTGTTAACCGTTGATTTCTTTTTCAATGCATTATGGCATAGTCAACAATGAGAGTTGGCCTTGTTGTTAAACCTCATTTTAATCAAAGTCCCGCGAGCCAAAGATTCTGGAAAAGCTCTGTCATTGGCGTTAATCTCAAGTCTAGACCTGAAGTTTTATATATTGGGGTTTATAAAATATCAGCTCCGTGAGGTGGTAACGTCACACAGATCTTTGTGTGTTATCATAGTGACCGTTGAATCACTGATGAATGTTGATTGTCGGATGGATCTGCATCGCATCAGTTATAAGGAAGGGACCCTAGCCTAGCAGAGTTGCAAAATGTGACATGCGATACAAGCACGTTGATATGTTGGCATTATGATACAAGTGTTGTCCTTGATGGTAACTCACTCAGATGAAAGATCATAGCGCAACAGGTCAACAGCAAAGAATTACAGATTAGACTCCAAAGAATGAAGAAAGAGAGGTATATGTAGGTTCATCTTGTCCATGTTGTGTATACACGCAGGTTTACTGAACAAAAGAAGCATATACGTACACACGAACTTTCACAAAAGGAAAAGCATGTATATCTTGGAAAAGTAAATTATTTGGTCCAAGGTATTTCTTGGTCCAAGTTATTTGACCCAAGTTAATTGGTCTGAGGTATTTGGTCCAAGGTATTGGTCCTAAGTAGTTTTGGTCCATGGTATTTAGAAAAGCCTAAACTATATATGGAGGAGAAGATCATTAAGCCATGTTTACAAGTATTTTTGAACATCTTATGAAGGGTTGGATCATATATGCAGCTTAATGAGCTTCTGATGGTTTTCTTGATCTGATCTAAGTAGGCACCTATATGTATGATGAATGTTGATGAACCAGGATCATAAAGGCTTAAAAGTATTCTCATTATGTGGTTTGATCTTGAACAGTCTAGGTCTGAATATTGACACTTGTTTTATTCTGTAAATGTGATGATCTAGGTATGACTGAAGTCTGGAATAGTTGTGATGTTTTAAGTTATCATTTACAAATCTGTACGCAGGTTTTCTTTAGTAAAATAGTGTATGCATGTTGTTTCAACATATCAAAGTAGTGTATATATCATAAATTAGAATTTGCATATTTGTACGCTGGTTCCCTTCTGTAGCAGTGCATATACATGCTAGTTCGACACGGTGAAGTAGTGTATACCTTATGAAGCATGAGGTTTAAAGTTTCAGTAGAATTTGTTTGTTGTTGCAGAGTTCTAGGTTCTATTCTGATGACTGTATTCTGGTAACAGTGTTCTAAATGATCAAATTGATTGATTGTGATTTGCTTCAATGATTGATTGATTCAGTTGTGGTTGAATCAGAAAGTAATGATTGAGTTTCAATGATTGGTTTATGAAAATGTATTTGATGCAGTTATGTTTTTCTGAGTTTCAATGTTGTTGATGGGTCCAGTATGAAAATTAGATGACACATGGCCTTAAAATTGTGTTGTTGTATTCCATGAGTATATAGTCTAAAAATTCATGAAACTTGGTCCCTGGTAAAAGATTAGAGTTTTTTGTAGGCTGGCACCTACATACTAGTAAACCTATTGGCTAGTACAAGATTGTAAATAGATTTTCTTATTATTTAAAGAAGACAGAGACAATAGCAGCAAGTGGTTTTTACCCACATTGGGTTTCCACCATATATCTTGGTTTTCATGTGTGTTTCTTATGTGTGATGCTTTATTCTTCTTTTACTGCACTGTCTAATAAATCTCTGATATGCTAGTTAAAGTTCAATACATGATAAGTTGTCTAAATCAAAAGTTCTCTGCATATACATTGGTTACTTTAAGTACAGTCGCATGTACACACTAGTTCACTTAGCTGAAGTAGCATATATAAACCTATTTGGGAAATAAAATTATTGATCTGATAATACTGATTCACACCCCTCTCAGTATTATTTCCAACAATTGGTATCAGAGTTGGTCCTTTAGAAGAAGCTTGATCACTTGAAGGGATACCATCATCACGAGTAATCAAGAAAGCATGGGATCCATCAGACCGCTAATCTTTGATGGGAGAAATTTTGTTTATTGGAAAAGAAGAACTACAGCCTATTTACAATCACTTGGAATGGATGTCTGGGAAATTGTGGAAGGAGGATATACATTTCCAATAGAAATTCCTACAGATATGGCAGGTAAAAAGAAATATGAAACCAATGCCAAAGTTGTCAATACTTTATTGGGAAGTTTATCAAAATCAGAGTTTGTCAAATTCATGCAGCTCAAATCAACTAAAGAAATATGGGACAAAATCATTCTGAGATACGAAGGAGACTCTCAGGTAAAACGTGCTAAACTTCAAACTCTCATAATTTAGTATGAAACTCTTAAGATGCACGGTGATGAAAGTATAGCTAGTCACTTCTTATGTATAGATGAGGTTGTTAATTGTATTAAGAAGCTGGGTGAAGAAATAAAGGAAGTTACCTTAGTTGAGAAAGTTTTGAGATCCTTGTCTGCTAAATTTGAATCAAAAGTGTCTGCCATAGAAGAAAAACAGGATCTGCAAACTATCACTATGACAAAACTTCACATAATCTTAACTACCTTTGAGATGAGAAAAGAAGGACCATCAGATGTGAGAGAAGCCACATTTAAAGCTTCAGCAAAAGGAAAGGAAGAACACAATGAATCGGGACATATTTCAGAAGAAGAAGATGAGGTAAACTTTGTCAAGAAGCTTCAACGGGGTTCTGAAAGATTTAGAGGTAAGCTACCCTTCAAATGCTTTTCCTGTGGCAGAGTCAGTCATTATGCTACCAAATGTCCTCATAAAGATAAATATGAAAAATGGAAGGAATATTCAAAATGGAATAGAAAACAAGTTGTAAATAAAAAGAGTTACTATACTCATGAAGATAGCGATGGTTTATCAAATAGTGATGAAGATGAAAATAGTAATGACTATAGACTTCTAATGGCTTATGACGATGATAATTTTTGGAATGATTTAGAAGATGATGACCTTCACGAAGAAATCTCTAAACTCAAAATCTGTTTAGAAGAAAACAATATGATTATAGATACCTTGACATTCCTACTTGCTAAAAAAGGAAAACATAATGAAAAACTAGAATGTGAAATTGTGGGTCTAATAAAGGATCTTGAGAAAATGAAATCTCTCAATCTCAAATTTGCTAAATATCAAAAACCTTAAATGAAATTATCAAAATGCATCGTTCTCCTCTGATAAAGACAGTTCTTGGATATACTGAAGAAACATCTCAATCACAGAAGCTGTGAACTTCCTCTAAAATCTATCTTGATGTAGCAAAGACCAGTGAACAGTATGACAATTGTCAGCAAAGGCATAAAGTAGATCACCAGGTGAATCAGACTCAATTTACTCCAAGAATTAATATAAGCCACAACCAACCTCAGGTAAATCATACTCAATTTGCTCCAAAGATGAATATTAATAGAAACTACAATCACCAAGTCAATAGATTCGATAGTCGCAGGAACTTCATTAATGGGCAATGTTTTTCATGTCATAATTTTGGACACAAAGCTTCTCAATGTGTTTCTTACAAAACCATCATGACTAGAGAAGAACAAAATCAAATGAATGTAATAGGGGTCAAGAAAAGTTCCTATAATAACTTTTCTCTTCTTGAAAATGAAATAGAATGCTCAATCTATAACAACTTTGGTCATGAAGAATTTGAATGCTGGAGGAGAAAACTCCATTAAATCCCAAGATATGGAGAAGGAAAGAATCTCAAACAGAAAGATGTGGTATAGCCTTGTATGCGGAAGGACAAGAAAATCAGTGGTACATCGACAGTGGATGCTCACAACACATGACAGGTGACAAAGAAAAATTTCACTCATATAATGCCTTAGAAAAGGAAAAAAATCTCTCATTTGGAAATGACACTCCTACTGTCATAAAAGGTAAAGGTTCTATTTTCTTGAAAGAAAAAGTTAAAGATGGAAATGTTATGTATGTAGACGGTTTAAAGCATAACATTTTGAGTATCAGTCAAATTTGTGATCAATGAAATGAAGTGGTGTTTCGATCAAACGGATGTGTGTTCATGAGCTTGATACAGGAAAGACCATGATCAGAGGTAAAAGAATGCCAAACAACCTATACATACTCAAGGGAGGACAACAATAGTGCTATCTAAGCAAAAATGATGAAAATTGGTTGTGGCATAGAAGATTGGGACATCTAAGATTTTCTAAAATAAGAAAAGCATGCAGATTTAAGGTTGTTCGTGACCTTCTAGATATCAGCATCCCTAAAAATACAATATTAAAACCATGTCAAATCAGTAAGAAAACCAAATCTCACTTCATTGAAAAAGAAGGGTTAGCTAGTAAGCCTCTTGAACTTGTCCACACTGATTTATGTGGACCATCAAGGAAAAGGTCACCTTGTGGAGAAGAATACTTTATCCTATTCATTGATGATTTTTCCATAATGTGATGGATAGTTCTTCTAAAGCATAAAGATGAAGCATTTGAAAAGTTCCAAGCCTTCAAAGCTTTGGTTGAAAATGAATTAGATCGAAAAATCAAATGCCTCAGATCTAATCGAGGAGGGGAATTTACCTCGGATGAATTCTTTGACTTTTGTGAACAACACAAAATAAAAAGGAAATTCTCCATCACAAGGACTCCTCAGCAAAATGGAGTGGTAGAAAGAATGAACAAAACTATTCAACAAATGGCTCGAGCTATGCTAGATGAATCTAGAACTCCTACAACCTTTTGGGGTGAAGTTGCATTCGCCGCCGTAACTATTCTCAACCAATCAAATGTTTGGGTAAATATCACTCAAACTACATATGAACTTTGGTATGGTAAGACTCCTACTGTAAAATACTTTAAAGTTTTTAGAAGCAAATGTTATATCAAAAGGACTGATGAAAAACTTGGTAAGTTTGAATCCAGAGCAGATGAAGGTATTCTTCTTGGTTATTCTTCCAAGAGTAAAGGATATATAGGTTATAATAAAAGACTTGGAAAATTTGTTGAAAGCATTGATGTTGTAGTTGATGAAGCATGCAAAAATCCAAAACAGATAAAACAGAAGATTATGACAATGAAGAAGATGGGACTATTTTCCCACATCAAATCAAAATGATATTGAAGAAGAAACAAATGAAGCACCAGAAGAAGAGATAAAGGTAGAAAAAAAGACTCTGTCTAGGTATGTTTAAAAAAAATCATCTAGAAACTCAAATTTTAGGGGAAAAGGAGGCAGGTGTACAGACACGAAGAACTATTACAAGGACCTCAAGCTATCTAGCATTACTATCCTCCACCAAACCTCAAAATGTAAATGAAGCATGCAAAGATGAATGTTGGGTTAAGGCCATGGATGAAGAACTTGAGAAAATTGAAAAGAATGATACTTGGGAATTAGTTCCTAGACCTCATGATAAAAATATTATAGGAACGAAATGGATATTCAAAAACAAGCTGAATGAAAATGGAGAAGTCATTAGAAACAAGGACAGAATTGTTTGTAAAGGGTATGCTCAACAAGAAGGTATAGATTTTGAAGAAAATTTTGCACCTATTTCCAGACTTGAAGCCATATGGATGTTTCTTGCTCTTTCTAGCTTTTAGAAATTCAAAGTATATCAAATGGATGTAAAATCAGCCTTCCTGAATGGATATTTAGAAGAAGAAGTTTATATTGAACAACCAAAAGGATTCATTCTTGAAAATAATGCAAAACTTGTATGCAAACTCAAAAAGGCCCTCTATGATCTAAAACAAGCTCCAAGGGCCTGGTATTACTGTCTTGACAAATATCTACACCAACAAGGTTTTACAAAAGGTTTAGCAGATAACAATCTATATACAAAGATTAAGACTGATAAATGTCTAATTATTATTGTTTACATTGATGATATCATTTTTGGTAGCAATAAAGAATCCATGAGTCATAATTTTTCCTTAGTAATGCAGCAAGAATTTGAAATGTCCTTGCTTGGTGAACTTACCTATTTTCTTGGTCTACAAGTTCAACAAAATAAAGATGGTATTTTTCTTTCACAAACCAAATATCTCAAAAAAATCTTGAAAAGGTACAGAATGGAAGATTCTAAACTTGTATGTATCCCAATGGTAACAAGATGCAGTCTCAGCTCAAATGATGAATCAGCAACAATACATCAACCAACTTATAGATCCATGATTGGCAGTCTGCTTTATCTAACAAGTACCAGACCTGACATCATGCATGTAGTAGGAATAGTTGGAAGGTTCCAAGAAAATCCAAAGGAATCCAACCTTCAGGTAGTCAAAATAATTTTCAAATATATTCAAGGAAATCAGGACTTTGGTTTATGGTATCCTAGAGATACAGATCTTACTCTTCATGCATATATAGATGCAGATTGGGCAGCAAGTGTTGATGACAAAAAAAGCACTAGTGGTGGTGCATTCTATATGGGTTCCAAGTTAGTATCTTGATTCAACAAGAAACAAATTTCAATTGCTTTATCTATAGCTGAATCAGAATATGTGGTTGTTGCATCTTGTTGTACACAACTACTTTGGATGATGCAAACCTTGCAAGACATTTAGATCACATGTACTCCACCCATCTCCATTCTATGTGATAATACAAGTGCCATCAGCATTTCAAAGAATCCAGTCATGCACTCCAAGACCAAGCACATACCCATCAAATACCATTTTCTATGAGAACAAATACTTGAACAAAAGGTAATATTGGAGTATGTTCCCTCCAAAGAACAAGTTGCTGATATATTCACTAAACCACTACCCAAAGACACATTTGAATATCTCATACAAAAGCTAGGAGTACTTGCTGCATCATCCTATTGTTAAATCCAATTCTTTCAAGAAAGGTTATTATACACATGTTTCATGAAGTATAGTCGCGTACACACATGGGTTTTTGTGGGTTGAGAAGCATATATATGTTTCAAACAAGAAAAACAGTGGGGCAGACTCTAATATGGATTCTCTCTCTGATTATTACAATCTATTGATATGCCATGTTCATTATTTTTTATATGACTCACAAAGATGTCTTGATCATTGACTTATTAACAATGCACAGGTAGCACAGGTTCAGGGGAAGCATTAGCCTTCACTTGCATTCTGCATTGTTGGCATTATGGTTGCTGAATAAAGCTATGGTTGTAGATACTTATACCTAGGGTGTGATATTTTTTTTATATAATTCCTATTGGACAAATGATGTAATTTTTATTCCCAATTTGCATGGGATGGATGATGTAATTTCTATCATGTATAAATAATTGGTATATCCCCACTTGGTTGGGTGGATGAGTCAAATTTGGTATATCCCCACGTGGTTGGGAAATTGATGTAT
The DNA here is from genome assembly GCA_000404065.3 of Pinus taeda. Taxonomy (NCBI): domain Eukaryota; kingdom Viridiplantae; phylum Streptophyta; class Pinopsida; order Pinales; family Pinaceae; genus Pinus; species Pinus taeda. The sequence continues at coordinate 50,162 of APFE031258887.1, forward strand.
GCATGAGTCATTGGTGATAGGAAGGTCATACTCACTTAGTTGAGTTACAGAGTCATGTTATTCTTTTGAAAAATATTTTTGTAGACTCTACATATGCTTAGGGGGAGCATGGACGGTTTAGTGCATCCCAGCATGTACAAAGGGGGAGCTCAATCAAAGAATTTAGCATGTACTGACAAGGAGAATGGACAACATAATGTATATCAAAAGATGAGAATATCTTGGTCCACCCTTTGCCCTTGAGGTCAAAGGGGGAGAGTGACTTGGTGTTGTTGTTGCCATCAAGTCCAAATGGGGAGATTGTTGGCATTATGATATGGGTGTTGTCCTTGATGGAAACTCACTCGGATGAAAGATCAAAGTGCAGCAGGTTAACAGCAAATAATTACATATTAGACTCCAAAGAATGAAGAAAGAGAGGTATATGTAGGTTCACCTTGTCTAAGCTGCGTATACACATAGGCTTATTGAACAAAAGAAGCGTATACGTACACACGCACTTTCACATAAGGAAGAGCACGTATATCTTGGAAAACCAAAGTTTTTGGTCCAAGGCATTTGAACTAAGGTAATTGGTCTGAGGTATTTGGACCAAGGTATTGGCCCTAAGTAGTTTTGGTCCATGGTATTGAGAAAGGCCTAAACTATATAAGGAGGAGAAGATCATTAGGCCATGTGTGCAAGTATTTTTGAGCATTTTATGAAGGGTTGGATCATATCTGCAAGTTAATGAGCTTCTGATGCTTTGCTTGATCTAATCTAAGGAGGAACCTATATGGCTAATTAAGGTTAATGAATTGGCATCATAAAGGCTTAAAAGTATTCTCATTATGTGGTTTGATCTTGAACAGTCTAGATCTGAATACTGGTGGGTGTTTTATTCTATAAATGTGATGATTTGGGTGTGACTGAAGTTTGGAATAGTTGTGATGTTTTAAGTTAGCATTTACAGATCTGTACGTAGGTTTGCTTTAGTAAAATGGTGTATGCACATTGGTTCAGCATATCAAAGTAGTGTATACATCATAAATTGGAATTTGCAGATCTGTACGTTGGTTCCCTTTGGTAACAGTGTGTCTACACACTGGTTTGACACAAGGAAGTAGTGTATACCTTATGAAGCATGATGTTTAAAGTTTCAGTAGTATATGTTTGTTGTCGCAGAGTTCTGGGTTCTATTCTGAAGACTGTATTCTAGTAACAGTGTTCTGAATGATCAGATTGATTGATTGTGATTTGATTTAGTGATGATGGGTTGTCAGTGATTGATTGATTCAGTTGTTGTTGATTCAGAAAGTGATGATTGAGTTTTAGTGATTGGTTGATGCAGATGTATTTGATGCAGTTATGATTTTCTGAGTTTCAATGTTGTTGATGGGTCTAGAATGAAAATTGGATGAAACATGGCCTTTAGATTGTGGTGTTGCGCTCCAAGAGTATCCAGTCTGAAAATTCATGGAACATGGTCCCTAGTAAAAGAGTGGAGTTTTCTGTAGGCTGGCACCTACGTACTAGTAAACATATTAGCTAGTACAAGAGCTAGGGGGTTGTATCTCCCTTCCAGTAGTAGTTGGAGAATGAGAGAAGGTTTGTAGCCTTCTGCAGGTGGGTGTCTATGTACTGGTATGAGTCTGCACCAGCACAAGATTGTAAACAAATTTTCTTATTATTAGAAGAAGACAGAGATGACAACAGCAGGTGGTTTTTACCCACATTGGGTTTCCACCTTATATCTTGGTGTTCATGTGTGTTTCTTATGTGTGATGCTTTATTCTGATTTTACTGCACTATCTAATAAATCTCTGATATACTGGTTAAAGCTCAATACAAGATAAATTGTCTAAATAAAAAGTTCTCTGCATATACACTGGTTTCTTTAAGTACAGTCACATGTACATTCTAGTTCGCTAGTGTATATCAACCTGTTTGGGAAATAAAATTATTGATCTGATAATAATGATTCATCCCCCCTCTCAGTATTATTTCCAACACGATAGATATCGCATCACAACGTTAACAAATAAAGGAACCTGCCCAGTGAGTTGCGATTGTGATATGTGATGGTTAGAGGTTTTGTAAGGCATTTGGTGGTTGCGACTAAATTAGCAGTTCTGCTAATTTAGCAAAGTATCTAACTCTAGAGGTAAATGACCGAGACCCCAAGGGAAATTCAATAAGAAATTTTGTCAAGTCTCGGATTTTGAACGATTTTTACTTACACCTGCACCCCAGCCTTCAGGATGAGATCCTAAGAAGAAGTCTCAAATTACAATTGAAGTCTTTTCAGTCCAATATAAAAAAAAAATTAATAGCACTAGTGGATAGAATTTCCATAGAGGGCATATCCTGTAGAACTCACCAGACCATTTCGGAAGCAACACATAAACAAAAAAAACCAAGTGAACCCAGAAGCACAGGTAAGATCTCATCAATGATCCTACCAAATAGGGCCAATCATGGCACTTGGTACTTCGTAGGTAGAAAGGGTTAAAAGTCCACCAACCTGTGTAATTAGACGGCTTATTAGTCATTGATGACCTAAAACCTTTATGGAACAAGCCTGGGAACGAATGGATGAGAGTGTACCTACCCAAAAGCAGCATGGAAATCACTTTCTAAGTGCATAGCCAACAACCATAATAAAATACTCTAGTAAAGGGGACTCTGAGTTTCTATAAAAATTGCAAGTAATATTCCTATTTGCATGGTAGTTGGAGGTCGTTGCTCCCATACTCATTTGCTGCAATAGAAATGAAGATTAGATATGGAAGAAATAATATCAGATATGGTAAATACTAAATGTAATTAAAAGTTAATAGTAGACATTTATGTAATTAAAATAGACTGAATAGTGAAGTGTCGACCCCACAACTATAACCCTAATAGGCATATATGTTATGTAGAGAAGGAAGAAGTGATAGTATTCCACCATGAAGGTTTTCTTCTCTTCACGTACAAGGGAACAATAAATCGAGGAGGGTAAATTAGTTTCAGTGTACCTGGAATGGGCGCAACATTGGTAATCCATTTCAAAACCCATCATAAACTCATGAACCTCCATTGCTTTAAACGGAAAACTGAGTATGCAAGATCCCACACCCTGCACAGAAAATATATAAAAGAAAAGTGTAGATGGTCATTTGAATCACATCATAATAATTTTCTGAAAGAAAAACAAGGGAGGCAAAAGAAATCCTTGCTCTACAATTTCAAGGAGAGAAAATAGGTTCAGCTTACCTAAATGATTGGGCTTGTAGTTGCATGCTTTAGTGGTAACCCAAAAATAAGACACTGAGTGAAAGGAAAGTACCCTTTATGAGCACTCCACCTTAACTTGATGGTTGGCACCTACATAGTTGTACATAAAACCTTTAACGAAATGTACTAAGTAAACCCTACTGGAAGCAAGAGGAACTAAATAAATACACAACTGTAAGAAAATGTTACCTGACTGGAAATGAAATGGGTTGGTTGTCGTAGCCAATATAGGTTTTTCTGCCACCCTTCAAGTTGTTGGAACCATAACTGCAAGACATCAAGCAAAACCTACCCCTAGAAGCAAAACCACCACACGAGTAAATATGGACTGGAGATGGAATTATTTAACAAAAAAGGAGAAATGTTCACGAATGCATGGGCTTTGCTAAGTTTTCCTAAGTGTAAAAGGGCAAAGGACAAAGCAGAGGTGAACCTACCAAATGCCAAGGTAGAAGGGATGAGAAATGCATGTAGGGTTTGAGGGGTGAAACTCCACCATCTGATTCCATCACTCCATCCTCACCGTGAAGTTACCCCAAGGTCTGTGCCATCACATGAATTACACATGGAAACGTTGAGTTGGAATGAGTTGATTAGTTATCCACTCTGTTGGGTGTATTGACAATCGTAACTATGGACATTGTGTTATACCAAGGTAGGTAAGGAGGAATAGATTATATCTCTAGGTTTGAAATAACTATTATACTGACAACCATACAATAGTTCCAAACCTTTTCTAAAGCTCCCATTACTATGGATGCATAGGTAGAATAACAAGGTGGGAGGAAACACACCATGGGGTTAAGGTACCTAAGGCACTAACTGTCAACTAGGTAATACTCTTTCATAGGAATTAATTTAGAAAATAACTCAAAGGTATGGAAGCATAGGTTCCCACTATAGTGGGAAGGGAAGTGGATCCATTGTCACCATGTAATCTTGAAACTATAGAGCATAGAAGAAATATACATATAATAATAATATGTGGATAAATATAGTGGACTCTAGAATAACATAAGAACCAAACACTATTAATTTTGAGGCATCAGTTGTGGAACTAATCTGAGTAACAATGTATAAAATAAAAATAAAAAACAAAAATTGGGGTGTGTGACATCACATAAAATTCATTTCATACTTTTCTTGAATCTACTCCCCTAGTGTTACCATCTTTCCTACAGTAATAACAACAATAAAAAATGCAGTCATAGTAGCCACAATTTCTAGACCCATAATTACTCTTTTCCCATTCTTAGAATCTTTCTTCTCTTTCTGTAAAAATTAGAACCCTTACATACACAATGATTCCTTCCATAGCACTTTGCAAGATTATTTATCACATTACATAGAAAACTCATAGGCTTATAGAAGAAGAATCTCTTGTTATAGTTTAAGTTAAATTATTTATAAATCTCAAAATAAATTTATGTTTAACAATCGTTGTATGGTCTCCTGATCATATTCTTTAGTATATTTCTATAAAAATAAACAACAATGACTAAATTTTCCATATACTTATCTAATATTTCTTGTGGGAATGTGATGAGAGCTATCTTGGTCCACTTAACCTTAAGATAGTTTCTTTATTTTATCAACAAGCTAACCCAGAGTTGTTCTCCTCGCTATCAAAGAAACAGTCTAAGGAATTTCTTAGTTTCTCTCAAGAAACTAGATTCTCCTAAATCTCTGAGCAACATTTTGTTTATTTCTTGAGGTTCCAACTAGTCTTTCTCTCCCATTGATTTTAATCAGGAACCATTGTCTTTATCTCCCATGGTATTCCCAAGAAAAGCTACTTCCCCTACCATTTATCTCTAGCTAGGAAATATATTTTTGGTCTCCTTATTTTTTATTATTTTGAATAAGTCAAATGAAGAAGATTTCCTCTTTTTTTTCTACCCTCCTCTTTGGGCATAATTGTTTCCTTGAAAGTTAGGAGTTAAGTTCACCTGATACATCTTAACACATTGACAATACAATTTTTCTCTTTGTCTTTTTATATAACTACATATCCACACAAAAAACAAATATTTGTATAAAAAATATAAATAATTACATTAACAATTTCCAAACTTTTTTCACTTTCAATCATAAATAAAAATATGAATATTAAATGAGTCCTAAACACTTAATTCATAGTTAAGTAACAAGAGGTATCACACATGCCTAGGTGGATGATGAAGATGACATAGCATGCCAAGTGGGAACATGATATTGGTGCATAGGTACAAGTGGACTGGGACATGGCTAATGATATAGATGTTGACAACGAAAATATAGTATGCTAGCTAGTGGCATGAGATTAGTGCATAGATATAGGTGCACTAACATGTGGAAGATGATGTGGCAGTTGGTAGGGTGCCACATCGCATGCCAATTTAGCATGATAGGGTGGCCAAATAGGCCATATTTGAATGACACATGGAACCACTTAGAAGTGCCCTATAGCACAATAATTTCATGATTATGTCAACACTCATTTTACCATGGATGGTTAAGCCTTCGGGCATATAAAATCATCACATTAGGAAGAAGGTCAAGCCCCATCCCTTGGACTACCCCAGTGACAACCTAGGCATAAAGCATGATTATGTTTCACAATCATATCGGCGTTAGCACCAAGTTGAAACCCCAAGTAATGTTCGGCCCAATGGCATGAGGTTTCAATATCACATGTATAAATACATGGGCGATGGAGTGGTATGATCAATCAGATCTTGCAACAAGCATTTGTATGACATATTGGTTATTAAAGGGTATTGTAGTTTATGGGTTGTAGTTGGTGGTTGAATCTAGTAGTGGTATTTGAAACCTTATTTGTCTACGACATGGCGATATTATATATGTTATGCAAAGGGCATTGAATGCAAAACACCGTAGCAAAGGTGGTGTGAATGTTGTTCGTATGGAAGGTGGTCACAGAGATTTTGTGTGCATAATGCAATGAGTTATAATTTGTAGTGAAGTTAGTGATGGACTTGTTCGTTGTGTAGGTGGTCTCAGGTTCGAGGATAATGCCTATTGAGGCTTTATAACAAACTTCATGGTATGGTGTTTTGTACCCTTCTAAACATATGCAGATAAATAACATATGGTGTTTGGTACCCTTCCAAACATATGCAAATAAATAACATTAGTAACCATTAAATTGGATTTTGAGGTAATAGCTCAAAAATTAAGCTTCCAAAGTGTATTTTGAGGTATCTCAAAAATTAAGCTTTTGTTTGATTTTAAGCAGTACATGCAGAAGCATTTGTTTGATTTTAAGAAGCACATATAAACAACATTAGAAACAATTAAAGTGGATTTTGTGGTATTATATTTTATTTGGTTTTAAGCATTTGATTGTTAGCTAAGAATAAATCAAAGTTCTCATTTGTGTTAGCTGAAACCTTAACAATCTATTTTGCTAGTTTTTCCTCTTCATCCTCTATCCATCTAAGTAACCGAACAAAAAAATAAAACCCTAATTTACTTCATCATAAACTCATATAAATTATAAAATATACATATCACATAAATCATAAAACTTAATTAAATTATATTCTTTAAATTAAAATTATTTATTACTATAATTTTTTCCATGAGGAAAAATCATAATTCCCATTATTATGTTGAAAATTACATATTGTAGATGCTTAAAGAAGCATATGTTGTAAGTTGTGGTGTTCCACCTTCATATGTTCTTGTACAAAAAACCCCATAGGGTGGTCTAGTGATAATTACACAATTACATCTCAAAAATAGATATATACATAAAATTTTACTTAATAAAAAAAGCATTATCAGTAGCTCAAAAAAACCATGAAATCAAGCCATGTAAGGCCCCTATATCCTCTAATCAATATATGGGTGGTGGTAGTACTGATAGAAGTCTAATCCCCTCTGTTCCTATATCAGCCATTGGCCCCTAGGCTAGATCACGACCTCCTTAAATAACTGATCAAAAATCTGGTTGTGCTCCTTGTAGATGTGATGAAAATAGATGGAGTCAAAGTGGGATTTCAAAAGCAATGCATCATCCAATATATTCCTAAGTGTGTGTGCATGACAAATAGATGTACTATTAAACCAATTTATAATGATCTTAGAGTCACCAAATATTTTTATATGTCTATACTCCTTTTCTAAAGAAAAATGCAAAAGATGTCTGAGTGTGATCAATTCTGCAAAGTTATTAGTACCATTGCCCAATCCCGTTTGAATTTTAAAAAAATGGTTATATGATAGATGTAAGAGGGCCCCTCCCCCACAGCCATGCACCTGGGTAGATCCATCAAAATAGGCCCATGGTAGGCTCCTCTTAATGGCTTCAGGAATGATGGTTCACTCGGGTGCAGGACGGTTCATCGGGTACGATGGAGTACAGGGATAAAACATGTGCAGAAGCCTAAGTCCAATGAGGTTCAATATCTTTTAAAATGGATTTGTTTTGAATCATCCAAATAGACTAGAAAACCAAAAGGGGAAGGTTCTTAACTTTAGGAGGATGGGAAAAGGTCCACCATTCTTGTCAGGCCTCTAGGATGGAGATCCCCTGCCATTAAGAAGAGATAGAGAGGGAGGTGAGAATCTATGTCCAAAAATCCAAAATGGAGGGGCAGTGAAGGAAGAGATGGTCAATAGTCTCTAAATCATATCGGCAAAGAATGCACTAGGTAGTGTCATGGAAAGATCGCTTCTTTATTTTTTCTCCCGTAGGAGCTTTGTAGCGAAGGACAATCCACATGAAAAGTCTAGTTCATTGCGGGGCCTTCAATTTCCACAAAAAATCCACCGCCAGTCCATAACTGGTGGCTTATGTGTTACATAAATAATAGTATAGCCATCCTTGGGTGCATAATTACCATGCTTGGCATTTACCCAAATGAGTTCATCTTTGCTCTCAGTTAACTAATTCAGTAAGAGCATTAGTGTAGCTAAGCCAATCTCGTTGCCAGTTGTCAGGAATGCCAAGTTAAAAAGCAGATTTCCATGCCTACGAAAATATGTTGGAATTCTTGGGATCTGCGATTTGATCAAGATATGTAAAATGATCATTAGTTAAGTAATGAATGAGATGAGGAGGGAGCCTGTAAGCATTACCAAATCCAAACCACAGATCCATACCAACACAAACTGAGGAACCAAACCTTATTCTCCAAGCTAGTCCATCACGTATGTCAGATGTTGAATTTAAGACAGCACACTAAATGGGTGAAATGCTCGATGGGTTCCAAGTGGGAAGTCTAACCCAATAAATTGTGTGAAGGGGCCCGATATATTTATGATAATTCCATAAGCTTTTTGCAGTAAAGATTTGTCAGCCCATCTTGGCACCAAGTGCTTTAGAGAAAGATTCAAGGTTACATATATTTAAAAAATTGTGTACTAAAATTCTTAACTAATAGATATTAAGTGATTCTTAATTTAAATCAATATCATAAATTATTGACAAAAAATGAAGAGAACACAATGTGGAGCAAAGGACTTGTTAAATAAGATTACATTGGAAACATCGGTCATAAATGACTGGAGTCAAACTCGACTAAACTAGACTTAACTAGAACTGAACTAGGACACTTGGAGGGACAATTTTGACACCTAACATGTGGTTTGGATTAGATTCTCCAACACTCCCCCTTAATTAAAACCACATAAAAAATTCAGCTAAGATACTTGTTGGTCTATGTCTTAGCTAGGTTTACAATTTAAAAATTGAACTCAAATTTTCTTCTTCTATTTTTCGAGATCCTATAGCCTCTAAATTGTTTTAACTTTTTCTCTTTATTGTATCCTTCAAACCTTAGTTTCTTCATTTGTTGGGGCATGTCTTCCATTTTTCTAGGTTGTCTATGAATATCCTGAACTTCTTCAAAGAACAAGTTGTATGTGGGTTACTGCCACATATTATCTTATGTAGTCTTCTTTTCATCATTAATCTGCTGCAACATAAGATTATAATAAAATAATATTTCTTCAGGACCCCAATACCTGAAAATTTCATTAATTTGTTCAACATCCAAGCTTTCTTCAAATATCATGCAGACTTCATCTAGACATGGTGTTGCAAGCCATGCTTCAAGAAAATTTAATTCTTCTTCATAATCATTTTGTGTACCTGCACATTGGAAATCAATGGTAAGTTTAAAAATATCTACATAACCACATTGGTTCTGTTCCTTCTCCTCTGCGATGAGAGCTTCCTTCTGTTGTACTTCCTACTCATATGTTTCTTATGCATCTATCTTTGTTTTCTCTTTCTGGGCTTCCTTCTTTGCCTCTTTCTCTATTTTTGTGCTAACCTATGCCACTGCAAATAGATTGTCTTCAACTCTCTCACCAAATAATATCATGTCAATATGATGTTTCTATTGCAACACCTGCAACCATTCATCATTACACAAAAATTCTTCATCAAAACTTACATCAGAAATATTAATTAATGTATTCACCATAGCATTTACTGCTACAATGGAAGTTCCATTGTCCTCAACAAGCTCTATTGTTGGTTTTACCAAATATTCATCAGAAAGCTCTGTTGTTGGTTTTATCAAATCTTCATCAGCAAGCTCCATTGTTGGATTCATCAAATTTTCGTCCACCTATGGCTGTGCATAGTGGGGTTCATGAGCATCTATGTGCTCCTTCTCTCTTTCTTCTGTGACTTCTTCACAAACATCATCCACGTGTGACTAAGCACATTGGGATTCAACAATTCTTTTATCTCGATGTAGATCTATTGATGTAGATCCACCTTCATCTTCAACTTCAATGCTCCCCCTTGCACCAAAACTTCTCTCAAGGGTATCCCAAGCCTCCTTAGCTGTCTTAGCTTTTGAAATTAGGGGTAGAATGTTGTCATCAATAGATTCTTTTATGCATTTCAATGTAAAGGCATCCTTTTGCCTCTTCACTTCCAAATATAAAAAGATCTTAAATATATTTTGTTGTCGCTTTAACCTTCTAAGCCTCTTAGCTTTTCCCATTTGTTGAGTGTTGGCTTACTAGGACTCAACAAGAAAAACAAACTTTAGACATTACATTTAACTGCAATAAAAATATCATTATTGCTTTGCTTCTTCACTCTTTCCAGCGAATCGCACTCCCAATCTGCTTAGTGCCTCATGGACCTTTTTTTAAATATCACATGCTAATGCTATGTGGGATGAGCAGAGGCTGTGTGCTAACTCCTCTGTCGACCTTGAAGGACAGCGTTAGTGCTCTAATGCACTGTCCATGACCACTAACCTGCACTAATTTGGCAACAATGCAAGGAAAACTCAATTAATGTGCTTTCTCCTCTGATTACTCAGTGTTAGCGGAGTTACTAACGCACTAGTTTTAACACATGGAAGGCATTAATCTCCCAAAAAAATTATTCAATTTGTTTTGCCTTCACCTTACTATAGCTGGTTTTTTGGTCTTCTTATTGCTTCTTCGCAGGCTTCTTCAAACTTTTGTCGCTCTCTCAAAGAGGCTTACACTAAACTTTTGTTGCTCTCTCAAAGAGGCTTACGCTTTCTCTTTGCTCACTTCTGCTACTCTCAAAAAGAGGGTTACGCTTTCTCTTTACTCATGGGGTTGGTCTCTCACAGAGTCTTTTGCAAACTCGTCTCTCTCTGTTGCTCGCAAGGAGTCTTACACAGGTTGAGCTCTAATACCATGACGAAAATTGAAGAGAACAAAATGTGGAGTAGAGGACTTGTTGTTCTTGCTCTTCTCAATATTACAAATCACTTAAATAAGGTTACATTGGAAACATAGTCAAACTCGACTAAACTAGACTTAACTACACTTGGAGGGACGGTTTTGACACCAACATGTGGTTGGGATTAGGTACTCCAACAATTATCAATATCACATATCTAAAAAAACCATAATTATTTTCATATGATACTTATTCCTATAACATTTTATTTTAATTAATCATCTTAATTAATGATAAAGATAAAAATAGATTTTAACCTATAATTAAATTAAAATTTTAAAAAGACTATTTTTAAAATATACAAAATTATATAAATCTTTACGATAAATATTTAAATTTTTAATTAAATATTTTGTTTAATCATTTTTAATTAAATTTAAAAACAAAAACCAAAAAAAAGGAAAACCTTCAATTTTTACATCCTACCATCCAACCCTTAATTCTTAATATTTACCGGCACAATTAAATTATTAAAATCCCACCATAATTTTTATTTTATTAACTTAATCTCACGGGATTTTTTTTTATGTAAACATTTACTATAAAAATTTAAACGTATGTCATATTGATTATAAATATCTTCATTGGCTATCTTGTTCCGTTTTTTCACAATGAACCATAGTATTAACATATCATAAAACTGTTTAGCGGCTCGGACGTTTTTTCACAATGAACCATAGTATTAACGCGCTAAAATCGAAAACTGCGAGTCTGAATAGATAGATTTGTGCCTTTAAATGCAATAATCATCATTTTAAAATAATGTACCAATTCATATAATCTCCATCTGAAACACAAAACTAATCATTTTAAAATGATGTATCAATTCATAGAATCTCCCTCCATTAAAATAAAGGCAAAAATGCAAAAAAATGTTTCACCAAAATATATATATCTCTGATTCTTATATCATAATTACATATGAACTGCGGTGTGGAACTGTGATAAACAAGCGGCCCCTACATGATTAGGGCATCGGCCTAATTGTATTGATATAGAGTATGTGGGGTAGGGCAGCGGACTATTTCTATCAATATAGGGTATGTGCGGTACTTGGCTATCCTAATTGTGGGAATTCAACTGAGACAGCAATTACTGGATTCGGAGACTTTGCAATGAAGAACCGTAATGAAGCGAAGGCTCCATTTCAGAGCAGGTCGGACCAAAATAACCTTCGGAAGCGGCTGGAGCCACGTCGGGCGGGTCGTCGTCGTCGTCATCATCGTCATCGTCGTCTCCGTCTCCACGGCGCCTGCCGGAAAGCAGAGCCCATGGGTATCTGTTCTCCGTGAGGAGCAACCTCTTCAACTTCAACATCTTCAAACGCGGAACCCGAGAGCTCTGAAAATCTCACTTGCGCCAATCCCTTTTCTCGGAGAGCTGCAGGTGCATTGACTGTCCGCGTTCTGCGGAATTTATACGAAGAAAATTTGGTAGCCATGCTGGATTTTACTGCCGATTCATCGCCATGGCGCAATAGAACACACTCTGGAGGCAATAAAACACACGGGCTTCCCTTCAATTCCACGTTATTGGTGTGGTATGCGCACCCACTCCACAGTCTCTTCCTCTTTATCGCGTGTATCCACGTTTTGTGATTATTTGGCCTTTCATATCTCAGAGCTCGCAATACGGGCCTTTCTTTTTGTAATTGATTCTTGCTTTCTGTGGTTATTCATCGATTTCGGGATCCCCACCCTACATATTCGTTCCTTTTGGTCTTTCAGCTTCGCATTAATTCGCTGCGTTCAAGATTGTGAACATAAAACCCTAACCCTAAATGCATCAAACCCTCAGCTTCCGTGTTAGGCATGCCCAATTAAGTTGGAGTTTGTGAAAATGAGATCCCCAATCAAAATAAGATTACTAAGGATTTAATTATGTAATCTTAAGGATTTAATTATGTGGACCCATAAATTAAAAGAAGACATTTCTAAAATAAATTTTTTAATCAAAATATAAACGAAGCTATGGCTAAAAAAATCCAGATCTTATTCATCAGATCAAAATATTTATTTTATGATATCAACATATAAAAAAAATCATAAGAAAATATATGGATTCATAAATTTAAACCAGACAAATATTTTAATCAAAATAAAAAGCAGGCTATGCTTATAAAATTTAGATTTTTTCATCGAATCAAAATATTTATTTTACATATCAATATATTAAAAAAACATATATATTATAGTTAACATAAACATTCAAATCTATTTAATCATGAAATTTTTTATTTTAAAATAGATTTATTATAACAAAATGCATCAATATCATTCCTTATTCATATAACATGTCTAAAAAAAATTATCGCATTAATAAACATTATTATATAATAAAAAAATTAATTACTTTTTACCTTTTAATTTATGATATTAATAAAATAATTGGGTATCTTTTAATTTAGGAGATTTTATATTAAAATCTACGCTTATTTGTAGTCAAGCGATGAATTAAAAAGCATTACTTTTCTTGTAAGTCTTTTTAATTAGCTTTGACTAATTGCATTTAAAAAAAAAAAAATAAGAGATTAATTTTTTCCTAATAAGAAAAGTTAGGGAAAAGTTCCAAAACTAAGGTTTTTGATTTGTATGCCTACTACTTCATGATAAGAGAAGTAAATTTGAACAAGTTTATTGCACAAGAAAATGCAAAGAGAGAACATTTCTATAGATTAAGATTGCTTATAGCTTGGCCAACGGGAGTCTAGGCTAGAGTTCTTTCGACTATGATCTTTCTTGCTTCTTGTTACCAGTGAGGAGGAGTGTTCCTTTTTAAGCATATTTGAATAGAGAGGAGAAGAGGAGGACATCCTCTCAACCACCTTACCAGCTTCTTCATCTTTTAATACAAGAGAGACATTTTCAGAAAGCTTTCACATTTCCATATTTTTAATTAGAGGGTCCTTATTTGATTCTTCTTCGACAGTTGAATCAACAGGGGCCTTTGGAACTGGTTTATTAGGTTGATGCACTTGGGCCTCAAGATTATCACCTTCATACTATGAATTTTCTCCTTCTAACTCAAGCAAATTTAGAACTTCAATGTTACTTTTAGAAGGGGGTTGTTGCTGAGATTCAATCTTATATAGTTGTCACTTCTTGTTTCCATGGTTCTTGTGCTTCCTTTTCACTGGAGTGAATCCTATGCTTGCCTCTTTTTTGAAGGTGATGAGTTAGAGGAGCTTCATGAAAATGAAGCTTTTGGAAAACATTTTGCAAAGTGTCCATACTCATGACACAAATTATATTTAAAAAGAATTTGTTCATATTCTAAATTCTAGAGATGAGACCATCCATCCATATTTACTTGAATCTCCTTACGAGTCCTTTTGAGAAATCCATTTCCACACAAAATATGGCACACAAAAAATTGTTCCCATGTTTCATATCACTGGAAATAAATTTGCTTAGATTATCTCTTATATCCATAAAAATGACTTTACCCAAGCACAGAAGAGGGATGAATGGAAATATGATCCACACAGGTGCAGATGAAATTTCCATCCTGGGATTAAATTCTAAACACCAATGAGTAAGAAATAGACCTCTGGTTCCCATGAAATAAGGACTCAATTTATAGATCTAGTCTTTATTGTAATACACCTTGGTAAACATGTAAATGTTTGAAGTACTTATTGAGTTACTTGTCAGACTATGGACCAAGTTAAAAGGTCTAATGTGAATAAGTTATGAACATAAATTCTCATTTTCTTTTGTTTGAATTTCAGCATCATATTACTTCGAAAAGGGAGTAAAACAAGCATTTCTTTGTGATCAGTGTTTCCCTACTGGGAAACGAACCCACAACCACAAATTTAGAGTCTTTAAATTACATATATTGCACTTGACCAGAGTATCTTTTAGGACCAAAGACAGGACTGAACATAATTTACGCAAAATTAAAAAATGGCCATAGCATTGGATTTCAAGCACAGAACTAGCATAGACTGAGAATAACATATCAGAATAAGTTGACAGAGACATGTTTAAGAAAACCAATGAGCTTGTCAGACGATGGAAGACCTTCCATTGTCCCTAGGTAGTGACCAATGTAGTGAGGGTGGTCTACCAATAGAGGGTCATTGATACCAACTCAACCAAGGCCCCATGACACGGTCACGAGACATTCTTTGACTCTACTTTACACCCAAGCTATGCTACTAATGATTGTTTTGCTACAACCACAAACCCTACTATGAGAACCAATCACAAGCCATGTTATGAACCCGAGCTATAAGCCTTGAGACGCGTTGAAAGTTGCAACCATGAACTGCTTCCATAGGCTGCACACACCTTGCCTACAACTACTATATCCATCGAACATCTTCAGACTGTGGTGAGCCTTCCAATTTTGGTTAATTCACAGCCACATGACATGGTAGTTATGAGAATTCACCCCGGGATAACATACATTGCAAAGCGAGTGGTTAAGCAAAAGAGTTCGATACCATGTTTCAAGAATTGAAAACAAGCCTACATCATCGTCAAAGACACACAACTTTGTTACATAACTAAATTTAATGAGCACAGAATGCCAAAGAGAAAATATTGTGCCTAACTTGAGTGCCAAGATGATGACCAGGGAGTGGTCCCTCAAACTTACTGAATGTTCCCAATTGTAAGGATGCCCACCATCGACTATAGACTCCCAATATGAAAGTAAAATCTTAGTGCAGAGTTTGTCTCCCATGGAGACCAAAGGAAGTAACCAAACTTATAGTACCCCATGACCAATGGACAGTGAATCCAATCCTCCACAGAGGAGAGAAAAATAATAATCTAAACGTTGGCACTCAGGTTGATTTCTTGAGGATGACAACTATTACTGGCATGGTTGTAGATACCCACCATTTCCTTAACAAATTAAAACCCTTTGTTAATATTCATGCGTATGACACCTTGCAAATCCTTCCAACTCGTGCCAACATTAATTGACCATGAAGTAATCAAAGTCAGGCTTATTGAATAACAATAGAAACCCATGGTGAACAAGATATTAGTGTGCTCTTCGACAAGAGTGAAGGGAGCCTGAAGCATGAGTGCATTTTTTATATTCTACACTAGGGTTGGGGATGATGCATGTCGATTCAATTGGACCCTACTACCGCTTGAAGTGGTATTTTCATTGAGACTTCCCAGCATTTGCACCTGTGGTGGGGGTAACATAAGTGTTCATTTTTACTAATAAAAATAGTTTAAATAGTCAGCCATAAATCATGGGGAGAATAATGCTATAGTGAATTTTATATTCTAGAACAATTGAAGACAGTTACGGGCAGAGGCAGTTTCCTTCCCAAACTTTTCTCTCTAGAGATAAAACATCTGAGATGGGAAAAGGAATTCAAGAGGGGTAAGGAAGGAAACCTTGAGGAGAAGAGACTATATAAGACTAAACCATCTTGCAAGACGCTACAAAGGGAGGTAGGGTGTTGCTAGGACATAGAGCTCTTGAGTTGGTTGGCTACTAGAACTCCAATTGAAGCCTAAGTGCTCAGACTAAAGGCCTTAAACTGTAGCTAGCTAAGACCAAGTGGTCTTAGGTGAAACTATGAAGGCCCTTGATATGGAATTGTTTTAGATATGAAGTTGGCTTGGGGCAATGTCAGTAGAGGTAATAATTCTCACAGGTTAGGAGGAGCATTCTATGCCCTATGGTTTTGTGGATGGCTAGAGAAAGAAATAGATAAGTATTAAGTAAAGCTAATTTTTGTTATTTATTGTTGTTCCATAAATGGAAGTTATTACTTTAGCCTTTCAAGGACTGAAATATGTTTATATTGTTTAAAAATTATAATTGTGACTATATTATTATGAATGAAATCAAGCTTACACTCTAAATCATGCTTGAACTGTTGTGTCTACATTATAAAGTATAGGATTTTGGATTGAAACAGTAAAGTATACCACAAAAGGTCAAAAATAATAATAGAAAGAGGTTAAACATGAAAAAAACCAGGACATCATCCTCTAGGGAATTTTGAGTTAGCTCTTATGCCAAGCCAAGGTTATGAGTAGCCTAAGAAAATTCCTTAATTCCCAATTATAACTTTTAAAAAATGAGAATAGACTAAAAGTATTCCTTATATAATGAAGCTATATGATAACAACTAATAATTGTCCATGTCGAACAACCATCATTCTCCAAATAAGAAAATAAATTCATTCTATGGAACCCTTGTAAGATCTTTGAACTAAAATTACCAGTTATAAAACCATACAAGAAAAAAATACGCTGAGTGTCTACCATAATACATATATGATACAATTTGAAACCTTATATTAAAATTTTATACAAGAGATCAACCATTTTCGATCAATTTCCAATGGTAAATCATATAGAGTTACAAACAAAATCCCCAAGCTAATCACCTCAAAAAGAAAAAATTTATGAACTCATCATCGAAGGTGAAGGAAAACAATAATCATCATTCCATTAAAAAGGGATTTAGACCATAGTATATTGTTGTGAAGATAAATCCCCTCTACGAACAAATGTGATCCCTCTAGCCCAATGAGTGGGTCTAGCAACAAACTAAACAAACTAACATACACTTTCCTAGCTTATGTTTAACAAATGTAGAGAGAAGGAGAAACCTGCCTTGCTCTGATTCTAATCGCTCAATCCTTTGGAGATGACTTTTAATCTTTCACTCTAGGCCTCACTCCTTACTTTTTCTACACGTCGGCGTACCTGCAAGGAAGATCAAAGAGCTATGCAAGATACAAGAGCATATATGGCATACATCAAACATACACTACTTAATAGATCAAGGAATACTAAGCTAAAAGCATAAATATTTGCGCAATTATGGAAATTGAACATCATATGTATATATTAATGAGCTAAAAAGAGAAGCATATAACCTATCCCTTGATGTTGGAGATCACCTTTTGGAGGATTTCCAATTCAAGAAAAGACTCTTCAAGCACTCCTTCTCCTAGCTAGAATGGGTAGCATGTAAGCATAATCTCAACATAGTGATGTAGTAATCAATGACCAACCATTTTGGGGATCGAAGGGAGTTGATTTATAGGAAGGGAGAAGGAGTTAGGGATCCACAAAATAGGGAGGAAGGTCCACATCTCAAGGGAGAAACCCATAATGATAATATCAAGAGGTTCAAATGGGAGAGCTCAGCCATATCAACAATAACCAATACCCATCTCAATGTTCTCGAAGTTTCTAGTGTACGAAGCTTCTCCTCTAGTTTGGGAAAATTGCCATAAGAGGTTCAATGCAGGCTTTCATATCAAAACCTGCACTGGTAATGCTAGGGTAAAACAGATCAAACTGCCATCAACATGGGTAGGCAGTGGATAAAAATACGTTGGCCCTAAAAATTAGGTTTTTAGTTAACCTTCTTCAGAATTGACTTAGGGCAGTTTTCCTTTGATTCTTCAAGGAGGTTTTTGTCTATCTCTCATGATGGATATGTTGCATAATTCTCAATGTTTTGGCACCATTACAGGAATTTTGAGGTATAAAATGGGCCTCCTAAGAAAATGTACAACCAAAATAAACTTGATAAGAAATTATAGGATTCAAGATGACGATGTCAACCATGGGGTATGATTCACCATTTTTGAAGTAAAAAAGTAAAAAGATTAAAAAATAATAAAATAATAAAACTACTTTTTCAACTCACATTTTAAACTTATATCCCTAAGGTTTTACTCAAATTTCAAGTGGGAGTACTTGATGGATGCAAAATTTAATTCCTCATCCAAGGAGTACCCATGTTGCATAATTTCGATGGATCTTGCTACATGAAAAATGAAATACATGAAAAGACGTAATTGTAATCACGTTTTTCATGTATTTCCCAATTTCGTATAGAAGGGTCCATCAAAAATATGCAACATGGGTCCTCCTTGGATGAGGAATAAAATTATGCATCCAACAAGTGTTTAAACTCTAAATTTGAGTAAATTCATAGGGAGATAAGTTGGAAATACGAGTTGGAAAAATAGTTTTTATTTTTTCCCTCTAAAATCTGATGATGTAATCAAATCTTATTTTATTATTTCCACTATTATTTTATTACTTCCACTATTATTTTATAATTTCTTTTGGAGGCCCATTTAAGACTTCAATACTCCCCTAATGTTCGGGATATGGAACAAGAAGTGAACAAAAGGTGCGACAAAATATTGTGTAACAAATTCCCTCTAAAGCATGAAGGTAGAACAGGAAGTGATGGCTGAGATGCTTTACAAGTCAATGTAAAGATCAGAACAGGACTGTCAGGAGACTTGCAAATCAAGCTTATACATATGTGACATCTCTAATAAACATTCCTATCGATACATTAATAGGGATCTAACAATACATGAATCCATGGCATGGGCACAACCATCTGACTAGAAAGGATCATATGTATGGATCCACGGCATGGATGCAACCATCTATATGAAAGGATCATATGATGGATCCATTGCATGGACATAACCATCCATATGAAAAGGATCATGTATACAATTATGAATACTCAATAACTCCTCACAACCTATATTTTATCAGACAAAATTCAGGGTCTTGCACTCTGTCTCGGCTCGATCAATGTACAAATTATAACATTTGAATAGATGTATCAAAGTCTAACATGGTAGAAAACCACTTTATTACCATTCAATGATGTAAATTGTTAATAGGTACAAGAGAAACCACCACTAATGACAATGGATTTCAAAGGTACAATCAGCACAATCCACGAATGTGAATAATGAATTTGAAGTCGAACACCCTTGGAATCATTTGATCTAAGGTCAATGATGTAAACATCTCGTCGAATGCAAATAAATTTCCATTTAGGCATGCAAGCTCTAAGGTACTATAAGGGAGTTTCTAAATCATGTTTTTGGATAATAAGCTGAAGTCAATAGGAAGCAATACGTCAAAGGAGGGTCATAATGAATCCCACATCAATGACATGAAACAAAGGATGTAGTAGAGTAGATAAGTGTGATCCAGGATTGTGGCAGAAATTCAAATAATGTATAAGTGGTAAAGAACTGCAGATAGGATTTCTCTTGAACATATCAGTGACACGACTCCGAAGTTTGGTAGCATTTGACTCAACATAGGATCAGAGGTCATGATGACAAAATAGTATAATCAAACGAGAGGCAAAATGGATTTCCCAAACCTAAGAAGGCAAGTGACTAAGTAAGGTTGTCCCAAACCCGACACAAGTAATAGATGAGTTTCATGTTCAAAAGCAACATGCTACCTTTACAAATACAAAAGATGTCCGCTTTCATTCCCCCCCACCATTTCTTTATTTTACATAAGCTTGAAGAGGATACCATATTCTTGTTGTATAAGTTCATCCTTCAGATGAACCCATTCTAGTAAGTTTAACAAGCCTTAGGAAGGAGTAGCTCATTCTCATCATGGTGACAATTCCTATGCCTTTTAATTTTTATGAGTCCGGTAGAGGGGAAACTCAGCATGTTTTTCATGTTTAGAGAGTTTGAAAAAGAAGAAGAAAAGAAAACTCCAAAGGTCCCTTTTCGTAAATCATCTCTTGAACCCAGAAAGGTAGAAAACAATATCTAAGAGAACCTCTTAGCCATGTTCAAATAAGGTATTCCTTTTTCATACAATAGTCTACCTCAGTCCACAGAAGGGTTAAATTATACTGAGTAGACATTATTTAATTTACTTTAACGATTTCAAAATGGTAAGTACTTGGAAATCTTTTCATTTTTCAAGAGTTAGAAAAGATTTGAAATATGACTCCACCTAGAGGAACGAGTGGTATAAAAGGATAGCAACTGGTTCTGGTCATGATGGAATTGTTCAAAACATGTAAAGGTCAAGAGGCTAGCTAATAAGACCACTCATTGTAGATGTTCCCCATTCAAGGGAAAAACAACCAAGTGAAATCGTATGATCGGCCAAAGAGATGGTGATCATTGAATGAAAAAATCAAGGCTTATCTGACAAAAATAGGCTGATAAAATGAAAATCACGAGAGGTAAGAATGGAAATGACTTCATTTTTACACAATCTTGAAACATGGGAAACTATGCTTTAGTTTACTATAATATGGTTTCATTTTTTCACAAGCTTGAAACGTGAGGAAAAACCATGCTTGGATTTGGTTTCATTTTTACACAAGCTTGAAACAAAAATAAATAAAAAAAACTATGCCTCGATTTGGTTTCAGTTTTAAACAAGCTTGAAATGGAAACAAACTATGCTTGGCTTTCATTTCATTTTTACCCAAGCTTGAAACAAATATAAACTATTCTTGAGATGAGTTTGCATGCCCCCATCATAATGACTCAATCCAAGTTACATGCCCCCCAAGCTTCATTTCATTCACCTAAGTATATTATTGGTTACTAACAAGTGGATGGAATGAAGGTTCACTTACGAGATCAAGTGAAAGACTCGACTGGGATTTTACAAGATCTAATCAAAAACTCAAATTGGAAGGGGTTTTGTTTCATTTTTTAACAAGCTTGACACAAGTAAAGGAACTCTGCTCCAACAACTTGGTTCATTTTTTAATGAGCTTGACACAAGTAAAAGAACTCTGCTCATGGGGACCTATTTCATTTTTTAACGAGGTTGACATAGTAAAAGACTTATCCTCACAGAGATCTATTGATCATGGACTATAAGAGACCATGGCTTCCAAGAGGTTCACATTGGATGGGAGAAAAACGCTCTAGAAGGGATACATTTGCATTGATCCACATGAAAAATCAAGCTCTAATGCCCCCAGTAAATGATGTACTAGATCATTAGTAGATGTGGGCATGGAAAAAGTGGCCACATAGTTAACCTGTGGTGGGGGTGATACCGCTTGCATATAAGAACCATTTAGGGATGATGGTTGATTGGGATTTGATTCAGGACCAATGAATGTAAGTTGATCAATGATCACAATTCTTCCTTCATGTGGAAACACATCACACAAAAGAGAGAAGAGATAAGATCTCCCTTGACATAAACATAGTCACGACCAAGGAGTAGATTAAAATCTAAAGGCCTTGGACAACCATCAGATCAAGATGGATGCTTTTTCCTCCCAAAGTAAATAGAAACTTAGGAAGGATCCCTAATAGTTGATTGGTTCCTATGTTAAAAGCTACCAGATTCTAGGTGACAAGGACAAGCTGAGGAGAACCTAAATCTTGCCAAGAAGTTGAGGACAAAATGCTAATAGATGCAACCTCATCTATGATTATTCTAGGTACAGCCATATTGTAATATGGAAAGGCACATAAGATGGAAGATGATATTCTGTTAGTCGACTCCAATTAAAAGAAGTGACTAAACTACTTGGAGGGGTTGTTATAGGAACATGAGAGTTTCCCTATTGTGTTATGGGAACAAGAGAAATGCTCTCACGCACCTTGGGAATAGGAGGATTTCCATCCAGTTCATTTAAAACTGAAGAAACTAGAATAACCTAAGAAGTATGAGGTTCATTCTCTACCGGACATGTACGGTTAACTAAAGGTAGAGCCAAGTCTATCGTTTTCTCAACCAATGGTTGGTCGAGAATGGACTCACAAGACTCACTTTCAGAGAGAGCGGGGTTGACCAAAGATGAATTTTGATCAATCACTTTATCAACTAGCAAAGGATGAGGGGAAAGCTTCTGATAACCAACCAAAAGACAAGGCCGGGAAGTTGTAAGGTTTTACAACTCTTTGGAAGCTTCATCCAGAAGAGGACAAAAGTGAGTGGGATGATTACCTTCACACAACTTACAGGGAAATTTTACTTTTCCCTTTTTCCCATGGATCTTATTATTACTAGTTGAAGGTTTATTACCAACATGATCTCCAGAGGCTGATGAGAAAGGTTGATGTGAACCTTTGGACCACACTTCTAAGACTTTGGGAATACTAGGACATTTCTAAGAAGGTGGTCACCCTTACATAACAGGCAAGGGAATTTTACTTTCTGCGGCTGGTTGGAAGATTTTTCTACATCCGTTGCATCCATAGAAATGGTTTCTTAGTTTCCCCCTTGCTTATTTTGCTTCTTCTTCTTCGCCCTCTTCTTCTTCTTCTTAGCTTCATCATTACTAGAATCCAGACTTTCACGAGGCGAAGAGGAAAAATGAGGTGAAGAAATAGGAAAACAAGGAAAGGGGTCAACTTTAGGATCAACATGAGGTTGATGTTGTTCAAGTGGAGGAGAACTCGGTTGAAAAGCAGTTTGGACACTCGAAATCACCAAGGTCGAAAATAACCAAACTGGTAGACCAATGGTCAATTGAGGAAGGGACAATGTTGCCATATAGGGAGCACCAATATTTCCAAAATAAGGAAAAGGACCAGCATTCCTGTCAGAGGGCTTTCCTTGACTAGTAAACTAAGGAAATGTTGCCATCAATATCAACCTAAGATATACTAAGGAGTATTTCCACAGGAATAATGTTGTTTTGTGGTCAATTAGTTTATTTTGGAAATTAACCAAACGAAATAAAAGAGGGGTAAGCTAGGCAAGAGGGTTTAGCAAGTATTTGTGAACTGCAATATACACCTTCTCGAAAATCAAGGACTTAATGTACAGTGGTGGATCTCCCAGAATGTTGTGTTTGGTGTATCACATCTACAAGGTGGATAACTCATTTACCTGTGGCTAAAGGATAGAAATGTAGTGGGGTATCCCAATATATATGTAATGGTACAGGGAGTACAAGTTTGTGTTAACATTGTTTAATGCATAACCGTTTGGTGAGAGTGTTCCCATATACTTGCCATACTGGATTGCCTCTGATATACCCGAGATTATTAGAGAACCTTCTATATACTTCTATATTGGAACAGGATTTCACCCCCGGTATAAAATGCAGGTAGTTAATGAAAACTGCTAGTTTTATAGATGTTAGAACATGTTGGAAATGCTCCTTAGATTAGTTGAGTAAATTTAATGTTTTTCTTGAATTATGTTTCAAGTTGACTCAAAACAACATCACGTGAATTCCTAAGATGCAACAATATGAGAAAAGTAAAACTTTTCATTTAAATGAAAGCTAGACTAATCAAGGGAAGAAATTTCAATCAATAATGCATCAAACAAAATGCATCAAGAAAAATTCCTTTCACTAATTTCCACTTTCGTCTTCCAAATGCAATGCCAAAAGTAAAAATGAATTTCACTTTTCACTATCCTAAATGCAACTTTTTCGAAAGAAAAAATATTTTTCTTTACTAAGATGCACTTATATGAATTATTATTTTCTTTTCATTTTGAATGATTTGATGCACCTAATACATTATTTAGTTATCAATCACTAAAAAATGTGATCTATTTTCAATGATGAATCTCAAAAAATAACTTTTCAATGAAACTAATCTAATGCATTTTCATGAAAAGTAAATTTTGAAAGAGAAGCTAAAACAAATACAAAATGATGTTTTCAATGGTTTCCATAGAAAACAACACTCAATCAATCAACAAAACCAACATCTCAATGACACCAACAAGCAGGAAGCAATGACCAATTGACTAGAAACCCTATAACTCAGTTAGATTTCACTTCAAATCCAATGAGACAAATTTTGCAAATTAATCAAGACAATTAATCAAAAACACTGACAAGTCCAAGCATATAGGATGGGAAAAGACCTCATGGACCAATACACACTAGATTTTGAAAGAGAAACCATAAAAATTCTCACATTCAAGGATCAGCGCTACTTTATATAGCAAACCCATGCTTAAAGGGTCATCAACGCTACTTTCCATAGCAAAACTCATGTTGTCAGTGCTACTTTTAATAGCAAAACCCGTGATAGTCTTCAGCATGGGTAAATAGTGGAAGACGGGGTTTTCAGCACGATTGTATATGTAAAAATAATCACTGCTAACACGACTGTCACTAATAAAACTCACATTGAGTGAGGAATATGTGGAAAAACAAAAAATATTTCAAAAACAATCCAGACGTTGCACTCTAAGACATTAATCAATGAATGTGCAAACCTATACAAGCTCAAACTAACTGAGAACTCAATGTTCGTTCAAACTAATCAAGAGATCAATTGAGAAAAGAGGATGAAGAGGCCATAGCTTCCCTAGTGGAGTCATCATTTTGTTGTGAAGATAAATCCCCTCTGCGAACAGAGGTGATCCCTTTAGCCCAATGAGTGGGTCTAGCAACAAACTAAACAAACTAACATACACTTTCCTAGATTATGTTTAACAAATATAGAGACAAGGATAAACCTACCTCACTCTGATGAAAATTTGTTCAATCCTTTGGAGATGACTTTGGCTCTTTCACTCCATGCCTCGCTCCTTACTTTTTCTTCGCATCTGATTACCTACAAGGAAGATCAAAGAGTTGTGCAAGATACAAGAGCATATATGGCATACATCAAACATAAACTACTTAATAGATCAAGGAATATTAAGCTAAAAGCATAAATATTTACATAGTTATGGAAATTGAACATCATATGTATATATTAATGAACTAAAAAGGGAAGAATACAACTTATGCCTTAATGTTGGAGGCCTCCTTTTGGTGGATGTCCAATTCCAAGAAAAGACACTTCAAGCACTCCTTCTCCAAGTTAGAATGGGTAGCATGTAAGCATAATATCAGCATAGGGATGCAATAATCAATGACCAACCATTTGGGATGGAAGCAAGTTGATTTATAGGAAGGGAGAGGGAGTTAGGGATCCACAAAAGAGGGAGGAAGGTCCACATATCAAGGGGAAAACCCAAAAATATAATATCAAGAGGTCCAAATGGGAGAGCTTGACCATATCAACAACAACCAATATCCAACTTGTTGTTCTCAAAGTTTCTAGTGTATGAAGCTTCTCCTCCAGTTTGGGAAAACTTGCCAGAAGATGTTTAGCATGGGTTTTCATATCAAAACCCACACTAGCATAAAGTAGAGCAACCTCCCATTGGCACAAGCAGGTAGTAGAGAAAAACGTGTTGGCCCTAAAAATTAGGTTTTTAGTTAACCTTCTTCTGAATTGACTAAGGGCAATTTTCCTTTGATTCTTCAGGGAGGCTTTTGTCGATGTATCATGATGGATATGTTGCATAGTTGTGAATGTGTTGGAACTTCGAGATATGTAAAAAGAAGTGAACAAGAGGTGCGACAAAATATTGTGTAGCATATATATAGTTCTCTTTCATAAACAAAATAAATTCAACACTTATTTATCAACCTTACAACCATTGTGATATCCAACTCCTAAGAGGAGTGTCTGTTGTAGGCCATGTTGGGTGTGGAGCCTGATTATCTTCTTTATTCAAAGGTATCTCCACATTGGACTCCATTTCATAATGGGGTGGCAACGTCACCCGTTTTGACGCCCCGCCAAGGGATCCAGGGGACAACAACTAAAAATAGATGTGAAATTGCCTTCTAAAATGTTGTAATTTTGTAGTCAATCTGGGTCATTCATTAGGAAGAAATATGACAATATAAGTTATGTTTAATTTAGGGTTTTTTTCCCTAGAATGCAACCCCTCACTATATATGAGGGAATTATATTGCAACGATGCATATGTGTATTCTAAGCGAGAAAGAGAGAGGAGAGTGTGTGAGAGAAAAGAGGGAATTACAGAGGATCTATTGTAGGTTGTATTTCTTCATTTTGTTGGATAATATAAAAGAAAGTATTGGTTGTTTCTCCATGGATGTATCCCAAATTGGATGAACCATGTATATCTGTGTCTCTCTTATTTTATTCTTTTTTTGTGTTTATACTTTTCCAATATTTTTATGTGTTCCATTTCTCTATAATATATAATTTTCTAACAGGTCGTTCAACTCAGATTTCAAACAAAATTACTTGATATGCTTATGAAACTTTATGTGACCATAACAAAGAGCCAACCATTCTAGTTCATTACTAGATGTGGAAATTCATTCACAAACTTTTGGATATCAAGAGAAATTTTAAAACCCCACTAGAGAAACCCTAGCTTAGTAATATTTTATGGTACCTCAGGAAAAGTAAAGGAATAATGTTAGGTCAAAACCTGGTTAAGAAACCATTGAACCCTTCAATTGATTATGGAACGTCCCAGTGTCAGGTCTCACCTACAACATGTATAGACAAACAAACACAAGGAAAAGCATTAGGTTAAATAATTGTGGGTTATATTTGATTAAAATAGTCATACATATTAATAGCAGGGAAATTTAGAGTTAAACCCTAACCTGAGTTGAGGCCTGAAGGTGCTTCACTAAAGGCTCTTGTCCATGAAGACAAAATAAAAGTGTTAAAATGAGAGAAATCCTAGAATTTTCATACCATAAGGACTAAGGACATTAAATATCTTCTTAGCTAGGTAAGGCTGTTAATCAAAATTAGGCTTACGACTTCTCAAGTGGAAGAGTTCCTCACCAATATCCCATTGGAATGGATGAGAGATGACCAAGACCCTAACGACCACAAAATGATGGAAAAAAATATATTTTCACCTTCGTACTCAATAAATATTCAAGGCATAAAAGATCAATTAAAAAGGTCACCTCTACCGACAAATTGTTGGTACTTAAAGAGAGAGGCAATGTTGTAGGGGCACAATGCTTCTTCAAAACCTAGTGATTATGTTGATAGAATCCAACCATCCATCATGGGAAGGAGAAAGCTCCTAGCTTTAGGATTAAATGAAAATAAGTAGAGATATCAACCAATACATATATAATCCTTGCAGGAGGTGAGTGGCTAACTAAATTTATAGGCACAAAATTTCCATTGAAGGAAACAAATTTTTAATATAGGAACCCCTACCTCCGGT
This sequence comes from Pinus taeda, assembly GCA_000404065.3. NCBI lineage: Eukaryota > Viridiplantae > Streptophyta > Pinopsida > Pinales > Pinaceae > Pinus > Pinus taeda. The sequence goes on from APFE031258887.1 coordinate 77,862, forward strand.
AGCAATAAATTAGCGGAACAAAAAATCCACCCATGATAAAACAACCCAATGATTAGTAGTAAAACAATAAACTAACCTATGATAGAGAGTTACAAAGCCTCGCTAGAGCAATAGAGGAGTAGAATGAGCTCAGACTGGGCAAGACGAAGGAGGATTAGTTACCTCAAATAACCCAATCCACCCCCCACCATCAATTACAATCTTAATTTGGATGTGGGATAAATTTGTTGACACGTGGATGGGGTACATTCCAAGATGTGAGAAACACTTATGCGTGACAACCCAGTTTCTTGAAAGATTGGAGGTGAATAATATGGATGTCAGTGGAGTTACACAACATATATAATATTGTAATATGTTTAACGGTGACTTTAATTATTTAAACATAAATACTCTAATTTTATACACTACAATACATATTTCCATTAACAATACATTCCATATTTAAAATATATTGCTTCCAGTGGGACAAGAGAAATTTATGTTACCATACATATATGCATGGCTAGTCGGTAATATAAACAATCATACATGGAGAGGCAAAGAATAGGTTAATAAATTACTCATATGATAACGGGTTAATAACCTTTAATTTTAAAAATAAATTAAAACAACAAACTTATGACATGTATCCATGATGTCTGATACAACACTTAAAAAAAATCAGGGTGTTCAAAGGGGGATGTTACAAGTGGTATCAAAGCAAAAGGGTTTAGCATTGTGGCCTATTTAAAGAAAAAATAGTAACTTTTGTGGCAACTTCACCTACAGGACCAAATTTTTCACCCTTAAACAAACTAAATCTTGGGATATGGGTAAAATTAGGTGAGAAACTTTGGTCCATATTTACCATGTTGTTTTAAAGTAGTACAAATTTGAGGGCGGAAATCACCAATTAGGAATTGACAATAAGAAAACTAATTAAAATAAATATCCGAGTGTAAATTAATATATAAAATATTGATGGAAATTATTACCTACAAAACTAACATGTTGTACACCTAGGGGAGCAAAGAGTTGTTTGGAAGATTTATTTGATGGCACATGCTAACTAGTAAATCATATTCTATCACTATTGAGTAATCAGCAAAGATAAAATTCTATGATCTGTAATAATGAGTAGGTATATGCATAAACAAATCGGGATACATATACATGTATGAATAAAGTAAAGAAGTGTTTCCATATTGTTAAACAATTAAAAATATAAGATAGCTTTGTTTAAGAAAATAGGAAGGGTGTTTCATATGAAATCACCCTAAAAGGTTTAGGGTTATTTGTGTGATGCCTACCTGTTTATTAGTTGTAAGATCCTTTTGTTAGTTTTCTCATAAAAAAATTATTTCAATATGTAATTTATATGATTAATAATCATAAGTATCTAGTAAGTATTATTTGGGATGGAGACAAGAATAAAAAGGAGTAAAATATATTGTTGGTACCAAAATAAAAAATATTTATTTGTTACACTGTATGTTGGGTTGTGCTATATTCTTTCCACAACTAGCCCACGCAGTTAATCGAGGGGTTAGAAGGGGGGCGGAGCGCCCCCTTCATTGTGCCGATTGCGTAACAAGGGGACTTACAGGGGGTTTGAGGGGTGTACATAATCCCACTCTATGGGGTCCAGGGTAGTGCCCCTAAAAATTTTGTTTTTGGACCCTATATTAGGTTGGGTAGACCTACCTATGGTTTTGGGCATGATTGTTCGCACATGGTTTTAGATGTGATGGTTTTCCGTCCATGTTTTTGGATGTGATGGTTTTCGGTCCATGGTATTGGATGCTTTGGCATGTATAAATATGTATTGTAACATTGAAAGGAACATAATGAAAAATTCAAGCTGGTAGTCCCAGTTTTGGGATCCAGGGGAAAATCTATGTGTATATGTGTTTTATGTCTTATGCTCTCGCATTGTTTATTTTTTGTGTTTTAGAATTCGTATGTAGGTAATTTCTGTACGAGATTAAAACCTACACTGTATACAATAAGAAAGTAATCATTAAATTGGTATAAACTATCTCCTCACACATATTGGATGCAGACCAAGAATCTAATGAACGGGGGGAAAAGTAGAAGTAAATAAATTCTTTGAATCCTAACAAAAAGCAGTGTATGGGAAGCAAGCCAAAAAAGAAAGGAGACTCACAATAATGAGGGAATTGCACATTAAAACATAGAATATAGACAAAATAAAGTGTATATAGGAATTAAAATGGGAACAAAAGAGGGTCAATGACCTTGTGTTACATAAAGCAAATATATGGTGTATTAGCATACCCAAGAAGGCCGACTAAGCATACTTAAAGATAAATTTTGTAAAAATTGAATGGAGATACAAAACATTTATAATTATAAGATAATGTATAAATAGGAGTCAATTTGGGTTATACCAAATGATTGGCAAAAATGGTTAAAATTGTTTTTTATCAATTAAGCATTGGTAAGTGAAATGAGGGATATTGGCAGCGTTAATAATACACATTTTATGGAGCACATGACAACATAGTACTCGCAAGGTAACCATAGAAAAATATATATATATATATATTCAAGTATAAACAAGTCTAATCTAGTAATATCTAGATGACACGAGTAAGCTTGAATTTCAGGTCTATTAGGAAAGATGTAAATAATAAACCTACATCCCTTAAAGTATTTTCATCAAGGGGGTCACTGAAAATTAGATACAACAATAGAATAATTGGTGCAAACCACCGGCATGGGAGTTTTCTAAACATAAATAATTGAGAATTTCTTCTTGTTTAAAACTAACTAAATTAAGGTAAGATGTGATAATCTATCATAGTAACTTGTGATGGAAAGAAGAATAGTCTTGGAATAGTGAAGTGGGTTGCATCTCTAAGGTTTTAGGTTGACAGTGATGTGATAATAGTATCTGAGCTACCTGAAGTTACTAAATAAGCATAGAAGCACCTCGAAAAGTGGTGTTGATACTAAAAAAGATATCATCTTTACACCAAATTTGGTAAGCATAAAGTAAGCCATATTAGATTCATTTTTGGAAGTATGGGAATATGCTAGGAAGGGAAGCCCTGGATGTAGGAAAGGAATTTAGATAGCTTTTGAATTTCGTATACCTAATGGATATAACGGGCTTAAGATTGTTGTGAATTACCGACTCGTGACATTGATGTAACATACCCCCTGAGCCTACCCAGTAAATTAGCTACTAGACTCCATTAATTTTAAAATTTTCCTTGGTTACGACTAAGATTCCACCATCATCACAAGTATAGTTACTCCATTCTTTACATTCCCTACAACTATAATTAAAATATTGATTACTAAACAACATCAAAGTAAGGAACCATACACCTTAGGCACAATATTGCATACTCTTTGATCAACCCTTAGGCATAAACGTCAATCTAGGAAATAAAGGAATCATGGCATGCAATCCATAACTTCTTAGATGACTCCACACAATCCTTAATGGAACATTCATTTGAATCTATTGTAACTAACATGACTAAGAAAATCCTAAATCATTGATTATACAACTAGAAACATTATTCCATAATTGTTATGCAGGCACTAATGTCTCATTCATAAACATTTGTGAAGTTAAACTAGAGATATCACATAATGTTAAAGGCATACTATGTTCCTTCACTAAACACAATGATGTCCAAGTTTAGATTCACTAGATGTCTCACACATCCATATATGTTCAGCTCACAAACAAGGTTAATATAAGTAGTTTTGCTCATGCATAATGATCCCATGTAGATTCCATCATGAGTAAGATGGCTCCATGGACAAAGCAATAACAACTACCAAGTAGGCTTTCACTAATAACTCTACTATTGGATGCAATAATTTATTCACATGCATAAGAATGCAATCATTTACATAACTATAGATAGCACAACATCTACACATTTGAGCTAAAATACTTAACAAAATAGAAAGTTAGGAGTAAACATACATCATATTCCATGAAATTGAATCCGACGAGATTAGAAGAATGATCATCACTTGGAAAATGGAGCACTACCACTCAACCTATAACTAACTCTTCAATTCACCCCCGAGCTAAGGTTCTTGCCATGGATCAACTGCCTCCAATTGATCTACAGAATGGGTATTTAATACCCTCTTTCATGATATGGTTTCCATTAGCGGCATCCCTCTTTTATGGATCTTTTATATCCATTTGCCAAGGCTTATCTCAAAAAAGCTCGACTTTCTCTCCCGCGAGGCTTTTCCTCATTAAAGCTTGCCTTTCTCTCCCACACAGATTTTATGTTTTTCTTAATGGATATTTATCTCCAATCCATCTAGCTTATCTAGAACTAAATCTAGAAGCTTTATCATGAAATTTTTATCCTATCCCATTCCCCACTGGGATTTGGAAAGAATATCATCTCTTGGTGTTTCACTTTTCCAAGTGATTAATTTATTAATTATTTAATAATGTATTTACTTTTCATATTACACATCATACCTATCTTTCCTCAGCTTAGGTTTGCAATAAACAATGTAAACTTTGAATTGGGAACTGATATTGTTACCTGTTTCATAGAGATAGAAAAAAAGTGACCCGATTTTGAAAAGGGGTGATGTAGAAAACACATGTTTTTTTAGAGCATAGTTTTTGGCACTTTAAATTTTTTTATGTATATTACGTTTTAGAATGGTAGTGATTTTCATGCTCATTTTAAAAAGTGGTAATCCTGCATCAAGCCTTTTTTTTTAAATACCTATTTTTTTACTTTAAATTTTCTAATGTATGAAATGTAAATAATTATTTTCTAAATTTAATAATTTTTGAAGTGGTTTTCTTCTTCATATTTTCTTGTTTTTTTTTTGTGAGGTTTTTATTGTTTTGCACATTTAAATAAGAAGGTCGATTTTTTGAATTTTCAATATTCTACATATTTATGCATCTTTAATTAATTTTTCAATCCACATGAAATAATTGTCTCTAAAAAGAATAATAGTTTATAACAATTGACATTAAAATAACCATTTTCAACATAAATATAACTAAAAAACTACACGTTTTGATAATTTTTTGTAATTTTTTTGCTAGAAATGACATGTCAAAATCACAATTTTTATAGGAAAATTTTAACTAAAAATGGTTAAATAATAGTTATTTTATGAATTTCATGTCAAAAAAATAATAATAATCACTGTTTTTTTCAAAAAATAATGATTAAGATAAAAATTAATGTGAAAATCACATAATACAAATATTGAACACATAACAACCTTAATTGAGTGCTTATTCTTCTCATAAAATGTCAAAGTCAAAACAATACAAGTATAAATAATTAATAGTTACAAAAAATGAGCTTCATTTCCAAGCATAACTTAAATTTAATCAACAATGTCATCTAATCCAAACTCTTCATCCTCTAAAGTGTCATCATTGTCTTCTTCCACAATATTTTCTGCTTCATTTTGCTCATTTTCCTCTTCTAATGGATCTTTCATGTCTGTGAATCTCCCACTATATACCTTTTCAATCATTCCGTTTAATGGTGGTTGGGGTTCCTTTTCCTTTTTTGCCACACGTGATTCACTAAAGTCCCTTTTCTTCAACCCAATTTCTTGCATTGCATATGGAAGAAATTGAAGAGCATTAAATCTTTGTTGAATAAAATTGCACTGTATTGGATCTTTTCAATGGCAATGCAAATTCTTCCTTTTTGAAGGCAACATGCTAGTGTTGTACCTAATTATAAAGCACAAAAAAAATAATGAAGTAAATTAGTACAATGACATATAAAATAAGAAATAACATATTGAAATTCAATTCCATATAATAAAACTTACCTAAGCTAGAAAATAAATCCAAAACCCTGTCTCCTTCATTTGAACATATGTCTATAAGATAGTTAATCATAACTGTGGTTTTTGATAAATGTTAACTATCTCTCATTTTGCTTCTTTGTCTTCATATGTTATTTTTCTTACAAGAGCATCATAGGTTAGTATTTGGCTATGACTCTTTCCATCTACCTGATTAAAAACCATTGGCATATAGCTATCATCTTTTGTCCAACTATCAATATGGATGAACTCACAATCATTTATAATGGTTTATCTTCACGGTTAAGAGGATATGATTTTTGCCTGTAACATGAAATAGTAAAATTTCAATTAACTTGTACATAAATGAATTTTTTAACATTAATCAAATATAGATTTTAAATGTCTTACCATGTAAGTTGTATCCTTGAATTTTCTTTCCCCTTGAAGCTTGACAATAACAATGTCAATTATGTGTCTGAATGAAATGTCACATATCTCCTTAATGGTGATGACTTGACTTCTAGAAATCCTGCAACCACTTTACTAAGAGCTTGATAAGTATAAGGGTCACTATCATAGTCAATGTTTGGAATATTGAAACCATGGGGAATATCTGCAATAACTAGGGCATAATCCCTTTTAGGTATGAGTTTAGCAATGTCTTCACAGTCAACCTTGTATTACTTGATATTGAAATAGTGTCAAGCCATTCCAAATGAAATGAGTAAGAGTTGGATCAAGTTCAACATTCTTAAGACGTTGCTTCTTCAGTCTTTCGATCTTAATTTTTTCAATAAAGGTTCTAAGACTATTTGGTGCTCCATTTTCATCCTTCTTCATCTTTTATAAAATAAACAAACATATGTGTAAGTTATAAATTAAAAATAGTATACAGATGAATAAAAATGAATGTATAAAGAAACATACATTTTTAAATGCAAGATTTAAAAAAAAAAAAAATGTTGATGTAGAACTTGAATCTGGATAGTTGTGTACAACATCATCCCAACTATCTTCACTCAACAATTTAACCATTTGTTCTTGAATTTTCATGTAAACTTTGTGACTGCATAGATAAAGTAAAAAAAGTTAATATAATGATATGTATAACAAATACTAGCAAGAACAATATGTTATATTTAAAATAAAATTATCATCTAGAAATAAATAAAAATAATTCAACAAACTTACTTTTGAAATTCCTCAAACATTTCCTCCAATGATAATTCCCCTGACCTCACACGAGATAGTATTGCTTTGACAAGTTTTTCATCCTTCACTCCTTGCAATGCTCTCTAACGTGTGATAGTCATATCTTCTGGAAGTTGCTTCATTTCAGGACCTGATTTACTGTTGCTACATATCAATGGTTTAGACCTTTTGACCTTCTAGTTTTTAATGCAAATGTTCTCCCACATGCTAAAAATCTCATTAATAAACTCTCATATCTCTCTAGTTCTAAATGCCAACTGGAAAATATTATCAACAACTCTCAATAAATCACTAACTTTGTTGCCTATTGAATTGATTTTCTCTTCAATTTGATAGCCTATTTCCATACAACATTCCCTTCGGAAATCTACAATAACATTTATCTTATCCCCAGCAAATTTTTCTTTAAATTCACTATGAATAAATCTAACCCTTTAGATTAAATTCATAGACATCCTATATTAATTATCTATGTTATGATCCCATGCCACTAACTTTGCTTATGTATCTGATAAACCAGCATAAATAATGCATTTCATTGTTTCAAAACGTGGGTTATTGGGATATTCCTCCATCAATTGTCTTTGAGATTCTACAAAATGGTTCCCCCAAGCACATAATAATTGTATTGAAAAAATTTTGACTTATCAAATGCTTCTTTGTTGGAACTTGAACTAGATCAACAAGAAGAAAATAATTAACCACATGAGCATATGGATTGTACCTCATTAATGTTTTCAAGTTGTGAACATGCAAATGGTGTGGCTTTCTGGTTTGATATATACATTGTCCTTCACTTGCCTTTTATATTTGTCTAACGTTAAGTTGAAATGTACGACCACCCTCAATTAAGTTTCTCTTTGTCAAGTTCTATCGAATAGCATTTTGTTTTGTTTTGATAATGCCATCCTCTAAATTAGCTCTTAGTGTAATGGTTTCTCTGCTTTCTTTTGAAGTTTCACCAAGTTCTTGACGGTTGGTAATGACTACTTCAAAATGTTCAACTTTACTTTTCTTCCTCATAACATTCTCATCATTAACTGGAACAAATTTATTCTTGGGCATTGTTACTTTTGGTCTTTTACGACTCTTCTCAGTTCCAATGTCATCCTCAATAATGACAACATATTCTTCACTACCAGTTTCAACTTCATCGTCTTCAAAAGTAACTTGTCTACCCTTCTAGATTTATCCACTACAGGCTTTTTTTCTAATCCCTTGGATGTAGATTTCTAGCATCATGAATTACTACATTTTGCTTGCTTGCCATATCTTCTTCTAACACTGAGTAGAAACTGCTAACAACTTTCATAATATCATGATCTATGAAATGAATGCCTCCCAACCTAATTGAACAACTTTCAACAAAATTCTGCCAAACAAAATATCATATGTCAATAAAAACAAAGCTATAAAAATATAATGAGACAGTTACATGAACACAAAACATAAATACAAATAATAATACTTACGATATTTTGTGTCATCTCATTTATGATTTGTTTACACAACTTTGTAGATACCTCTCTTGTATCATACAATGAATATGATAACTGGTATTTAATCCTTTCATGTGATTTGGGCGGTTTTGTAAGTATGCAAACAACTTCACCGTCTGGTACCAAACACATGTCTATGACCTTTCCATACCACCGTCATAAATTCCATTATCATTATATACTATATATATATATATGCACATTTTGGCTTTCTCTTTCTTTCACATACCAGACATTTGATGGAAGTTTCACTTCTTTTAATTTCTTCCAGTGTGGAATCATCTTCTTATCATAAGGCACTTGAAATATTTGTAGCCATCAGCTCAGGTCAGGTTCATTCACCAATTTGTTTTGAGGATCCACCTTTAAGATTCTTTGGTCCAGAAAGATTCAGAGAAATCTTCTTTGATTCCATTTTCCTAAAGAAAGAAAGGACACATATAAATCATTAAATCACAAAAAAATAATAACTTAAATTAACAATGAAAACAATAAATGATAACTAATTTTACCATAATAATTTTAAAAAAATAAAATATTTAAAAAATACATCACCCTATCGCCGCACCCTGAAAATCGCCCAGCCAACTGAGCCAGTCATTCGGTCTGACCCCCCTAGCCCACCCTAGAGGCCCGACAACTACCCCCCTCCCAAACCCTAGCTCGGTCCCACCCTAGCAGCCCAACAACTCAGAAGGGTGGCAGTGTGATTCCCATAATCACCCAGCCACCCACGTGAGCCATTGGGCTATCAAGGTGGGGCGGGGGGCTAGTCGGCCAGCCCGCAGGGGTGGCAGCAAATTTCAAGAATCGTTTGCCACCCCTGTAGGCTGTTGAGCCTCCAAGGTGGGGACGAGGCTGGCTGTAGCCCCCCGCCCCATCCCGGTGGCCCAACGGCCCGCGAGGGTGGCAAGGTGATTTCGATAATCGGCCCACCAACCCAGTGGGTTGTTGGGCTGCCAGGGTGGGGCGGAAGTTGTCTGCATCGCACCAACACCCCCACAGGTCATTGGGTTACTGGGGTGGGGCGGTGGCTGTCTGTAGCCCTCTGCCCCACCTAATGGCCCAATAGCCTGCGGGGGTGGCGGGGCAATTCTCGGACAGCCCTCTGCCCCACCCTGGCAGCCCAACGGCCCGCGGGGGTGGCAAGGTGATTCTTGGACAATCCTCCACCCCACCCTAGTGGCTCAATGTTGGCATTATGATGCATGTGTTGTACTTGATGGCAACCCTCTCATAGAAGATCATCTCACTTGTATACATTCAGAAGATATATCAGATGTGATAGAATGCATGGGTTACCAGACAGCAAAAAGGGATCAGATGACAGTTCACAAGTAAGCTTTGCCATCAAGTCCAAAGGGGGAGATTGTTGGCATTATGGCTAAAGTGTTGTCCTTGATGGCAACCTATTCAGGAGATGGATCCCTATACAACAGGACAGTAGCAGAGCTTGTGTACAACAAGACAGTAGCAGAGATTGATGATCAGCTATCAAATATTGGAGAAAATAAGAGGTACGCAGGTACACCTTACATAAAGTGCGTACACGCAGGCCAGTGTTACATAAAGTGCGTACATACCCGCAGTTATCCAGTTCATGGGGTGCGTACCCCCAGTGCACACACTTCAAGACAGTTAAGCGCCCACACATGGGGTTTTCTCATGGTATTTAGCCGTCAGTATTGAGTTATCATGGTTTTGGTTCGTGGTATTGTTTATTTTATTATTATTATTGAGCCCCATGATCCTTGATTTAAGGAAGAGCTTGCCTATATAAAGAAGAGAAGATCATTTGGCTTGTGAGTGCTTTTGGGTTGAATATCTTAAGAAGCTAGATCTGAAGTTCTATGAGAGATGTCTAGATCTAAATAAGGCGAATCTACTGATGGATGGAGATCTCTTCGGCGCGTGTTCAGATCTGTAGATCTGACTGTCTGGGTTGTTCTTGAAGTCTCGAAATTATCTATACCCGGAGGTACGCTGGTCCAGTGAAAGAAAAGTGCGGAGATACGCAGGCACAGAAGCACTGCAGGTGCGCGATACGCAGGACCAGAAGCGCTGAAGTTGCGGAGGGGCGCAGGCAGCTCATTGGACGCAGAGCGCACGTACGCAGGAATACTGTGAGACACAGTGCGCACGTACGCAGGGATGAAGTTGGATACAGTGCGTACTTATACGCAGCTATTATATGGGTGAAGCTGCGTACCTCTCTTGAGATCTACTTTGCTGTACATGTCTATCATTACTGTGATCTGGGTTTTGAAGTAATGTCTGATGTCTGATATCATGTTCTGGTAACACCAGTCTGGAAAGTGATTGATTATATCTTTATGTGATATGATGAACTAGATCTAGTTGATGACTCTCATTGTATATGTATTGATCTAGTGATTGGGTGATTCAGAAGGTTGTTTGATTATGAGCTTCATATGGTTATTGGGTGCAGTATGAAAATTGGATGAAATGTGGCCCTTTCAGATTATGTGTTGTGCTTCAGTGTATCCAGTGTGAAAATTGATGAAACGTGGTACCTGGAGGAGAGAAGATTGTAGGACAGCACCTACATACTAGTACCTAAGCTAGTACAAAAGCAAAAGGAAATCTTTGGAGCATTGTAGCAGGTAGCAGCCTGCGTACTAGTAAATGGATCGGCTAGTACAAGAGCAAAGGGGGTTGTAGCTCCCGTACTGGTATAAGGCTGCACCAGTACAAAATATTGTAAAAGGATTTTCTTATTAAGAAGAAGATTGAGATGACTTGCAGCAGGTGGTTTTCTCCCACATTGGGTTTCCACCTTATATCATGGTTTTCATGTGTGTGCCTTATGTGTGATGATCTATTCTATGTTACTGCATCTGTTAACTGATAATATGGTTGATAATGTTCTAATGCACTCATTGAAGATCAATTAACTTAATCATAAGAAGTTGTGGAAGTAGCATATATGAATCTTGTTATGGAAATGAAAAAGTTTTATTAATGTGATAATACTGATTCACCCCCCCCTCTCAATATTATTTCCAACAATTGGTATCAGAGCAGGTCCTTTGATAGAAGCTTGATCGCTTAAAGGAGATCCGTGGAACAATGGGAAAGAAGCTTAAGAAGAAAGCTCATAAGAAGAAGAAGACATCTCAGAGAAACTATGACAGTGGAAGGATCGATTGGGGATTAGGCATAAGAAGCTCTTCAGATTCAGAATCAGATTCAGAATCATTATCAGGTATGAATGTGGTATCCTCTGATGTCCCAGCTATTTTTCCTTGTGAAAGAGATGAAAGTGATAGTGAAACTACTGAACTTGCTCTTATGGGT
>APFE031258893.1:0-13925 GCA_000404065.3 Pinus taeda
ACTTATAGGATGGGTGTTTCTTGCATTTATGGCCCCTTCCTTGAGTTCTCCACCAATAGCTCAGAGTTTAAAGGCCACCACATCGATGATCACAAGGGGCAGCCGAGAGGACTAGTGAAGTTACTGTTATCTGCAGTTTTAGGCAGCCAAGTACCTAAAGTTTAGGAGGACCGTTGGGAGTCCTCACTTGTATAAATAAAAGGGCCTCAGGCCTCAGTATGTTAGCTATTGAATAGTCTATTTTCGCACTTTAGTACAACCCTGTATTTAGCTCATTTTCGAGCTCTTTCTATAGATAGTTTTGTGATGTGAATATTACTTTTTTTATCAATGAAGATGAATCTAGCCTTGAACAAGCACTGAGCTTTCTAAGGGGGCTATAGCTCTTGGGGTTGGCCCCAACCCAAGTTCCCAACACCTCCTTCTTGTATTTATATGTGTTTTTCTTGCATGCATGAAATAATTTTTGTTGTTTAGATTAAATCTTGCTTTGTTACTTAGGTTGTTTTTGATGATTAGAATAATTTTTATAAGTTTCAGGTTGATTAGATAGTTTGTTGTAATAATAGAGGAAGATCCACAAAAAGGCTACCAAGTAGGCCTTGATCTCCTTTCTCCCTCTGTGGGACCATGAATTGAGACCAAGGCACTCTTGCTGCCACCAAAACACTGTTTTTTCTTTCCAATGCAATTGCTAGTGAGAAATTTCGAGTTGGAGACGTTAATATCATTTGTATTTACATGCTTAGATATGTTCTTGTTCAATTTCCATGGCTTTCATGCATAATTTCCTGTCCATAAAGTTTTGTTCAGCACTTTTCTGGTTCTTAGGGCAGAATTAGGTTAAAATAGGTAAAACTCTATTTTTTTAGCTATTTCTTGGGATAATTTTGAAGAGTAAGTGTGCAGCTCACTTGTAGAATGCTCCAACTTATCATTTTTCCATCACACAACCTACTCTAGTGCATCTCTCAATATTTCCTCCACTCATTTGCCACACTTTCCCAAACTGCCTTAATTTCTACATTCTTGTGCAAAATTGCTTCCTTGACCTTTGAACAAATCCAACCATCTCTTTCACGTTTGAAATTCATGGACAGAGTCCTAGACCCTCCAACAACTTCATCCAACCTTCATTTTCTTTTTTCCACCATTTTTCCTCCTTCAAACCTTCAAAAATGACTTTCGGCCTACTCCTGTAGAACTTCCTATAGAATTTCCTGTAGATCCCCTGCAGACTTCCTGTAGAAGTTCATACGAGCGGCTTTTCGAAGTCTGATCGCAATGGAAATATCCAAAAGGATGTTAGCGACTCCTTAGGTCCTCTCCACACCTTCCTCATCATCTACAATAGGCAACTCCATGTCTCTTCGCCACCAAACCTCTACACAGTCACAAATAGTTAAAACAAAAGCATAATAATTCTGCATAAAATTGCTCAAAAGTACAAAAAGATGGGTCTTCCACATTTTCCGTCAAAAGTAGATTAAGTAAATGAATTTTACCTTGACAGTAGTCCATGGCATCCATTTCAGTAGTTTCAACTCTTTTTTTGGTAAAAGTACGGTTAGTGGGTAAAACTAGGGTTTGCATTTCCTTTTAATTTTCATCTTCTTTCTGCAAGTAGAATAGCCTCCTTTGAGTTAGCTTTCTTCCATCACGACTAAAAAATTCTTCTGAGAACTCATAGAAGTTGGCTTAAGCTCCTAGCAAACTTCTGCTAGCTGATTAAGTGACAGCCTGCAGTAAGAGCTAGTACTTGTGCATACAACACCGTCGCTTCCAAGTTTGTTACAAACTACCGGGTTGATAAAAGTAAAGTAGAGAGTCCCAGGAGTTGTAGCATCATTGCTGCAATATTGGAGCTCACCATCTCTTTTGGCACTGTTGCTAGGGAAGTGTCAGAGTATTTGTGATTACTAATTTTCTTCTATTTTTACTACAACCTTCTGCTAAGTAGTTTATTTCAGCAAGAGTAGAGTACTTGTTTCATTTCAATTCTGCAAAAGTAGACTAGACATTTCCTGCTTTCATTTCAATTTTGCAATTTAATTTTAGCAAGTGTAGATTAGCTATTTCCTACTTTCATTTCAATTCCTCAATTTCATTTCAGCAAGCGTAGATTAGCATTTCCTGCTTCCATTTCAATCCTACAATTTCATTTCAGCAAGCGTAAATTAGTCATTTCCTTCTTTCATTTCAATTTTGCAATTTCCATTTCAGCAAGTTTTATTTTAGTTAGTTGCAATTTGGTATTCAATCCATTTCATTTTTTCATGTACAAGCATAGAAAAACAAAAATCACCCAAAAAGAGATCTCCTTTCATGCCTCGTAGGAGTAGAGATAATTCAAGAAAATTCCTACCCAACACCCCCACCACATCACTAAGTCACCCTTCTCTCTTCTTTGGTGGTAGTGATCCAGAAGAACCTATAGGTGAACCTCAAAGATATATGAAGATCCTATAATAGAAGAAGAGAAAGAAACCATTCCTCCTGAGACCATGCGTGAAAATAGAAACAGTAGAGGAAATGGGGAGAGAATAAAAGGTACCTTTCCCATCCAAGAGACCAATGGGGACACAAAAATGAAAAACATAAGTCCCTCAGCCTTACCTGACTTCCATGGATTGACTAATGAAGACCCTGATACCTTCTTGTTTGAGTTCTTTTTCCTTTGTCGAACCTATTACTATGTAGAAAACGAGCAAAAGTTGAAACTCTTTCCCTCTATCCTCAAGGATGTAGCACTATGCTAGTTCATGGGGTTACCTGGAAACAGTATCACAACTTGGGCTCAGATGCAGTAAGCCTTTAACAACAAATACCAAGATTACTGTAGGTCAAATGATACAAAGGAAGAAATCTTTTGAATGACCATGGGGAGTGATGAATCTTTAGAAGACTATGAAGAGAGGTTTCAACTCAGTTATAAAAGGGCTAGGTACACACTTGACCCTAAATCTATGAAGTTGGTTCTACTCAGAGGAGTCCCTGAAGACCTTCTAGATATCCTCCATTTGCTGGCTCAGAGAGACATCCACCAGCTACCCTATGATGACATAAAGACTGTGTTTAGAATCCATTCTAGGGCAGCTAGAAAAAGAGGAAGGGGAAGCTAAATTCTAGCCAGTACTCCCTTATCTAGTTCATTCCTTAAAAACAAATTTGTAAATCAGATTGAATATTTCAAAAGCGAGACTAGACAGACTATTTCCATGCAAATGGATACCTTTTGAATCCAAAAGAAGCAAGAGGAAGCTGAGAGGGCTTTAGCCATATTTTGAGCCAGATGCACTAGAAAGCATCCTAGGAATGAGTTTCCATTGTACTCCATAGAAGTGTGTTTTGTCTATGAAGAATACCATCCAAAAAATCAGTGCCTGTCCTTACCTAGATTTAACGCTATGTACTAAGGGACTGAAGGAGCCACTGAACCACTCTACTTCATGAACCAAAGGAAGCTACATGGACCCAGACCTTACCAACAGGGAATGCAAGGGACATCCCAGACTTATTACAACCCTAATCAAGCCACTTCCATGCCTTCTTGGGATCCCCCTGCTCATCCTTCCTAGTCCACACCCCCCCTGGTCGTATCCATCTCAATACCATACTCCACCTACTTCTCATTCGTTTCATTCTCATGCTTAGCCACAACCTCAGTGGAATGCACCTTATGAGGGGTGGAGGCCCTAGTACAACTCTCCTCTAGCTCTTTTGCCTCCACCACCTACTCAACCACAACCATTACCTCCTGCTCCTCCAAGACAACCCCAAATACCTGCTCAACCAAACCCAAACCCCAATAATAGATAGGCCCAACAAGTATATATGGGAGAAACAACATGCCCTACCTATGCTGTGGAGATTTAGCAGATCAACCTTTAATCTGGGAGGGTCCTCTCAGATAGCCAACCTCCTCCTAAGGAGGATGATGAAGAAAAATAGGAAAGTGAACCACGAGCCATTCCACCCTTTCCAAAGAGACTAACTGGAACCACACAACAAACCCCAGAAGAAACTAAACTTCTTGGAGAACTAAAACAGTTATGTGTAAAAATACCACTTCTCCAGGCCACAAAAGATGTATCAATCTATAACAAGTTGATCAAAGGGAAGTGTTTCAGGCACCCAAGTAGGCACAAGAGAGATGCCCCAACTATCAATGTCATAGGACAACTATCTGACCTAATGTTGGGATAGGTGATCTGTACAAAATATCTGGACCCTGGGAGTCCTGTAGTTGATGTCCACATCAATGGCACCATAATCCCCTACACCTTGATTGATCTAGAGGCTACCATTAATGTAATGACCAAGGAAACTATGGTCAAACTCAACTTTCAGGGTTCCCTAAGAAAGACCTCAATAGTACTGCAGTTGGCAGATCACTCCAATGTGACTCCTGAGGGGATTGTGGAAGATGTCATGGTCTCCATTGATTCCTGGGAGTACCCTGCTGACTTCTTGGTTCTTCAGCCAAAGGAAAATCTCAGTAGGTATCCTCTCATCCTAGGAAGGCCTTGGTTAGCCACTACGGATGCTTACATCAGCTGTCAAGATGGGAGCATGACCATCAAGAATGGGCAGATGTCTAAGCAGCTAGTCCTATATCCTGTTGCCCAACCTCTGCTAGAACATGACTTACCTCTCTAGCTGGAGGAGGAAGATGAGGATGAAGTCTACTCTGCACCATTGTACATTGTGGAAGCTACCAAGGGGGATCCTCAAATAGAGGATGATCTTATTGAGGATTTGATCCAAAGTCCTCCCCCTAGTGAGTTCCCATTAGAAGAGTTGGTGGAAGAAACCCAAGCCAATGCTTCAATTGATCTCTATGTGGCTGATCCGACCTGTTTTTGAGTTAAGAATGTGGAATTTGGCTCAGAAACAACCTTAAGGATCAACTCAGCCCTATCCACCTCTAAGGAGAAAGAGATGTGTAGCTTATTGAGCAGCCATTTGGATGCATTTGCTTGGAGCTATAATGAGATGAAGGGAGTCCACCCTTCAATCTGTACTCATAACATTGACATTAAAGAGGATTGTAAACCAGTCCGGCAGCTTCAAAGGAGGATGAATCCAGCCCTTAAGGACATTGTCAAAGAAGAACTGCAAAAGTTGTTGGATGCAGGATTCATCTACCCTATCTCTGACAGCGAATGGGTTTCTCCTTCGGTGCTAGTGCCAAAGAAAAACGGGAAGTGGAGAATCTTTGTAGATTATCGAGAGCTTAACAAGTCCACCAAGAAGGACCATTTCCCTTTGCCTTTCATAGATCAAGTGTTAGATGCCTTGGTAGGGAATAAGTTATTTTCCTTCCTAGATGGGTTTAGCGGGTACAACCATATCCAAATCATCTTGGAAGACCAAGATAAGACCACTTTCACTTGTCCATGGGGTACCTTTGCCTACCGGGTCCTGCCCTTTTGGTTGTGCAATGCTCCTTCCACTTTCCAGAGAGCATTACTGAACATATTTGCTGAGTTGGTTCATGATTCAGTAGAAATCTATATGGATGAATTTACCACCTATGGTTCTAACTTCCAAGAAGCATTAACTAACCTAAGGAAAGTTTTAGCCATGTGTATTGAAATGAACCTGTCCCTCAGTCCTGATAAATGTGAATTCCTAATGACAGAAGGGACCGTGCTAGGTCATACAATTTCATAGCAAGGATTACAGGGGGATACCAATAAGATTGCTATCATCCAAAGGGTCCCACCGCCTCAAAAGGTAAGAGATGTTCAGAGTTTTCTAGGCTTAATAGGGTATTATAGAAGATTCATTAAGGATTTTAATAAGCTAGCCTCTCCATTGTTTGGTCTTTTGGGAAAAGATGTTGAGTTCATATGGACTGACAACTGCCAAGAGGCTCTGGATGCTTTGAAAGGTAAGCTAGTAACTGCCCCAATCTTGAGAGGTCCAAAATGGGCCCTACCTTTCCACATTCACATAGATGCCTTGAACAAAGCTATAGGAGTAGCCCTAGGACAAGTTGAAGAGAGGCTACCATATGCCATATATTTTGTTAGTAAAAACGTGTCTAAGGCAAAATTAAACTACACTGTAACCGAAAAAGAGCTCCTGGCTATAGTCCATTCCTTAAACAAGTTCAGACACTACATCACTCGCTATCAAACATTCGTACATGATGATCATGCTACAATTAGGTATTTGATGAATAAACCTAATGTAAATGCTCGTATCATTAGATGGTTACTTTTATTGCAGCAATTTGATTTGACCATTGTTGATAAGCCAGGTAAGGAAAATGTTGTTGCTGATTTTCTGTCTAAACTAGATCTGTCTGTAGGTGAAGAAGGGATGGTGGATGATCAAATGATCGATGAACTCCTATTTTCTATTTCAGTACTCTCTCCATAGTTTGTTGATATAACAAATTATTTGGTTTCAGCACAGTCTTTGCCACACCTGTCCTCAAAAGAGAAGAGAAAGATCGTGAGGAAAAGTACCCCATTCACTTGGATTGGGGTATCTTTTTAAACATGGCTTGGATCAGATTTTGAGCCGATGTGTCAAGGAGGAGGAAGTTTTTGACATCCTCCTAACCTACCATGATGGGCCCTGTGGGGGCCACTTTGCAGCAAAGAGGACTGCCTTCAAAATTTTGTAGGCAGGGTACTATTGGCCCACTCTTCATCAAGAAGTAAGGAGATACATTAGCAAATGTGATAGATGTCAAAGGATGGGGAAACCTACTCCAAAGGATGAGATGCCCCTACAGCCTCAAGTGAATTTCGAGCCATTTAAGAAGTGGGGCATGGACTTTGTGGGTCCTATCAACCCTCCTTCAAAACATAAGTCTTACATCATTGTGTGCATAGATTACCTGATAAAGTGGGCAGAAACAAAGGTAATCAAAGAAGAAACAGAAGAAAAAGTAGTTGAGTTTTTGAGGGAAAATATCTTCTATAAGTTTGGCTATCTGAGAGAAATAGTCACAAATCAAGGAAGTCAGTTTACCTCTAATCTGATTGAGGACCTGCTCACACATCACAAGATTAAGAACAAAACTTCCACCCCTTATCATCTGCAAGAAAATGGATAGGTGGAAGTCACTAATAGAGCTTTTGAAGGGAATTTGACTAAGTTAGTGAGCAGCAGTAGAAAAGATTGGGCAGACTGATTGGTTGAGGCCACCTGGGCCTATAACACTACTTGGAAAACCACCACAAGTTTCACACCCTATGAGTTGGTCTATGGGAAGAAGACTTTGTTGTTCTTAGAATTTGAATATAACACATTAAGGTTGGTAGCTCAGCTGGACCTAGACCTCAGCCATGCACAAAAGGAAAGATTGCTTTAGCTAAAAGGATTAGATGAATAGATAATGCAAGCCCTTCTCCAGTCAGAGGTAGTCTAGCTTCAAAGAAAAATATGGCATGACAGACACCTTCAAAGAAAAACAATTTTAGCTAGGAGATTGGGCACTGCTATATGATTTGAGGTACAAAGGTTTCAAGGGCAAGTGGAGGACAAGATGGTTGGGACCATATACAGTAGAAAAGTGCAATGGCAATGGTTCAGTCCTTATCCGGACCATTGATGAAGAATCCATCCCCATGCTCATCAATGGGCATCGATTGAAGATCTACACGAAGCCCCTTTCGAAGTAGGATTTCATTGAAACTTTAGGTAAATCAATGCTGGTAGTGGAGCAGGTCCCTATCTCCCCTCACCCACACCCTGAGAGAAAAAAAAAAAACAACCAGAAAAAATAGAAAAAAAACAAAGAAAATAGAAAATGGAATTAAATATCCCTGGGTGAAAACCTCTTGGAGGTGCCCCAGTTGTCTCAAAAAAAGAAAAAAGAAAAAAAAACCTAACTTCTTTTGAATAAATTATAGGATTGCAGGAAGGTCATTGCAGGTTGCAGAAGGGTTACAGAAGAGGAAATGACATGACAGGCTGCATGCACCCTTCACAGTCCCTCACCCCATCAATACTATCCTTTCCCAAGTTTTGGTCTCATTTGTTCTGAAATTCCACATCCTACGAGAAACTCTATATTTTCTACAGGAGTATCCTGTAGAAACTATAGAAAGGACAAAATTAATCTCAGAAACAGAACCCGAGGGTTGGAAATTCATCTAGCAACCCTGTGAACCTCTTTACCACCATCCATCTTCCCATTTTGCCATTCCATCCCTGTACACCTACTTCTCCACTAGTTTTTGTCCCTGCATAGCCACATACAGATATTCTATTTCTGTCACCCTGCAAACACACAGGAAAAAGAAAAATGATGAAAAATAAAGGTAGTAGCATTTTTAATTATCCCTACTTGATACCCCCCAGCTATGATTTCTTCTCATTCGAGACCTTCTTCAGCAGTTTTAGCCCTACTCACATATTAGCTTGAATTTCAAGAGGAGAAGCAGCTACAGGAAATCCTACAAGATTCCTGTAGTAGCTGATACCTTTGAAAAACATACTCCAGAGACAGGGTCAGCATAGCAGGACGTATGAAGCATGCCAGGAGCAATGTTTGAACGGAAGATCATCAGCAAAAATCCCAAGGCCGAGCATGCAGAGTGCAAGTAGCAACAACAATGAGGAAATGAAGTGCCAAACTCTGAAATATGCATAACATGACCGCAACTGCGCAGGTAAATGCCTAAACCTATTCCTTGATTGCATGAATAATATTTCAAAACTGCATGAACTGTGGGAATGATCAATCAAATGGAATCGATGGCTAGCTAATTGGCCACCCTTGTCTAGTTACACACCCTTGTGGAATTCAAACGAGCCCTATCAAATTTAAACTACCTATTATATATGCAGCCGACACGTGTGGTATGTCAATCCAGGGAAAAGCATTCGGGACTGGTAGTGGTGGTGGCGTATGATGGGAGTAAGGGAGGTGATGGCAGTCGGGTGGCATGAAGAAACATTAATACGATGATGTAGGACCAATGGTCTGGATGGAGATGACGTACCCATTCGGCCACCTCACCTCCTCACCACGGATTACACCAACAGTTAAAATTCAGAACGTTCGAAGCCTCCGCCACCTTTTGTTTCATTCTTCATTCATGACGTTCTCGACTGCAGTACTTACCTACCACTTCCAAAGTAGCAAACTAGTCATCCTCTGCCAGTTTTGTGCCAGTTTTTCAAAATCCTCTCGCCTATCGGGCTCTACAGGAGCACTGTTGCATTCTACAGGAGTTGAAGGATTCCTACAAGAAGATTTCTATAGGAAGGACAGAGCACAACCATACAGAAGGAAAACCCAGGATTTTTTTCAAAATTCAAGCTTAAAAAAAGGTAGGCTCAAGAAACCTCTCTGCATATGACTTATTTGTATAAGGTGGTGGATTAAAAACACAACATTGGATTGAAAGAAAGGAGAGTGAGGCTTAAAAGCCCGTCGACATATTTTCCTTGAGTTCTACATAGTTCTCTATTTTCTTCTCTGCATTCAAAGTCTATCTTCTTCTTCCTCACATTATACTGTAAAGAAAATGCATGCAATCGTAGAAACCAGCCTGTGAAAAAACCTCAAATTTTCATATTTGTCTACCCTCCGAAAAAACCCTGTGTTATTCATCCTCTATTCTGTCAAAAAAATTTCTTTCAAAAAGCAGAACATCAAATTCAGGGTTAGAGCAGTTTGAAACAAGGGAAATATTGCAATTTGATGTTGTAAGGGGAGAGAACACAGGAGTTAGGAAAGGTTTCAGAAAACGACAAATTCAGTTATCCCTCTGTTTTCAGTTCTGCCTGCTTTCTCACCTGAGCATTTTTTTAAGGAAAAAAAGCACTAAACACAATGCCGGGAGGTTTTATGAGGAAGGAGCCCCTGAATTCCAACCAATTGCATGAACACCCTGAGGTGGTGGCCCTCTTCACTAGGGCCAATTGGATGATTTTCTTTGAAAGAATACATGGATATGATGATGAGGTAACTGAAGAATTTTTTATGTCCTTAAAATCCCACTCTAAAACACATGCTATAGCTAGATTCAGGGGTTTGACCCTAGAGCTCACATCTGATTTTATCTGTCGAATCACAGGGCTTCCACTTGGGCTCCCTTAGAGCAAGGAGGAAAAATCATTGGGACATGTTTCCGAGAAAACATTTTTTCAACCTGGGAGCATCTTGTAGAGGATAAAAATGCGGTGAGAATGACAAGCTTACCTCCACCATGGAGTGAGGTCGGTTACCAAATAATGAAATACATCACTTGTCAAGGAAGGTTCAGCATCATTTATGGTTACCACTTTAGGCTATTGCATGAATTGAGGTATTGGATGGACCTACCTCCAGCCAGAAAACTTAGAATCCATATTTCCTCCTCTACTCATTAATAGAATGTGGCACTAAGCTAAATGCAGGGGTACCAAACCAGTTGGCCCACCACGGGCTTATCAAGTTGTTGGTAGAAGATGTCTTACATACATATACCATTCCCATAGCTTGGGAAATTTTCAGGAATATGTTTAGATATGATGACATCAAAACTTTTACCGAGGATGTAAGCCCATCTGGTAGTGAGAAGGAGGAGGAGAAAGAGGAAATTTAGGAAGCAATGCACGAGGAGACACAAACTATTCAAATGGAGGAAGAGCGGGAAACAAAGGAAGAATAGAAAGAAGAGGAGAAACTTGAAAAACCCACTGTAATACCTAAAGCAGAAAAGAAGACCGCCTCAAAGACATAGAAGAGGAAAATAACAAAAAGTGAGAAGAAAAAGCCTAAGAAAGCCCAAAAGAAGACTTCCACAAGCTAGGCAGGGATCCAGCAATAAAAAGAGAAGACAACACCAAAAATAGCAGAAACACAAGTAGACATAGCAGCCACAGAAAAGACTGCAGAAGATGAAGGGGAAGAACAATAGAAAGAAGCATCCCCTGAAACATTGGGAAAAGAGGCAGCAGTTGTGCTGGCTACATTAAGCACTCCAGCAAAAAAAAAAGGAAAAAGAAAAACGGAAACACCCATGTATTTCAAAGCCAAAAGGAGCACCAGGATAAAGGCAGGCAAGCCCCAGCCTCCACCAAAGGAACCTATAATAATTAAGGATGCACCTACTGAGAAAAAGGAGGAATCCCCCTCCAAAATCTCTATTACCTATGAGAGAGGGAGTCCCAAAACTTCCACCTGGAAAGTCAAAATCAGATTGATGGACTCTAAAACAGTTCTATATGAAGCTAAAATTTCTCTACAGGAAACACTGTCCAAGCTAAAGGAGACTAAAAAATTAGAAGAGGAGGTAGCAACACAGTTACAGGAGGAAGGCAAGGCCAAGGAGATAATTGAACCCAGCTCTCAGCCTAATTTAGGCTCATATTACAATTTGTTAGAAGGTGGGAAGATCATGCCACAAAAATTTGTTGTACCTCTTTTCTTTGCATTGGAACAGGAAAGGGTTAGAACCCACACTTGGATGAAAATTGCTAAATCCAAGGGATTCGTAGACATAGGCCACATGGAAGAACAGTTGAAAGAATTAAGAAGGGAGTTGGCAATGGTGAGACACACCGAGAGTAATAAAAGAGCCCAACTACAAGAGGAAAATGCACTGCTGGAAAAGTAGTTACAGCAACAGGAAACTCAAAGGGTAGACATATCACTGATTTTTGAAGAATAGCAACTACAGGAAGGTCCCTTAGCAGATAAGGAAGCAACAGAAAAACAACACCAAGAAGAAGAGCCACAACCTAATGTTGAAATGATGATAAAGTAGTAGCAAGAAAGGGAATCTCAAGTAGCAGCTAAAACACTGATGCTAAAACAACAGTTGTAGGAAGGGGAAGCCCAGATGGCCTACATTGCCAGCTGGGAAATGGAAGCCTTGCAATGTAAACAACTGGCTAGATCTTATGCATTGTATCTTAAAGACCAATGGCTCCAGTTCCAAATAAAAATATTGGCTCAAAGGGGCACAATCCCATTCCAGAACTATCATCAGTTTAAGCATTTATGTGATACTAGTTCACCTGAGGATAAGGCCAAATTAGTATAATTCTACTTAAAAAATATGGCACTCCCTGATATGAACTTTTGGAATCCGAATGCTACATTGGGAGACCTACAGCTCATGGCCATGGCTTCTTGGATGAGGCATGAGGAAAAAAGAGCAGTGGAAGTTCAATAGATCATGGCAAAAGTATTAAATGAGCCCTTGCTAATAAGGGCAGAACCGGAAGACCCCTCAACTCTTATATATACTCATCAACACCTTGCAAGCAACCCTCAAGTTCTCCCTGGTTATGTCGAAAGGAAAGCGCAAGCTATCGCCCATTTTGAAGATATGGAAAGATTATTTGGCGGTGATTGCCTTCATGCTTGCATAAGAAGATGGAATGCATTGTCCCATAGCCTAAAGAAAAGGGAGTATCACTCCCCAACTAGAATGAGGGAGGCTTTGGTAAGAGTGCCCCTCTACAAGAAATCAATGAAAAATTTGAAAGCCAATTGGAATGGCCTTATGTTCAGTCCTCCACTACTCTTAGGACCATTGGAAGGGGTTAAGGAAGAAGAAGAACACAAGTAATGGGAGGAAGTAGACAAAAAGGCAGGTTTTCATGACAGGGAAGAGAACATCACCTTAGAAGCTTGGGATGTCAAGGAAGTTGTTCAAGCTATCAAGGATGAAGAGCTGGATTAGTTTCTCAGAGGATGAGCAACCCATTCAGTAGGGGGTGATGATGAGCCCCAGAAATGGGTAATTATATGGGCACATTTTTCCTATTATCTCCATTTAATCCACCATTCTCTATATTTTTTTCATCTTTATGAATATATTTATGTTAATTGAGTGAATCGGGATAGTCACTTTACCACAAAGTCTAATGAGTGTTTATTGTAGATTTTTGGAAAATTTTGGACCAATATGAGGCATTTATGAGAAGATTGACATCCAAACTCTAAGAAACAGAGCTAAGGACTTATAGGAGGGGTGTCTCCTACATTGGTGGCCCCTTCCTTGAGTTCTCCACCAGCAGCTCAGAGTTCAAAGGCCACCGCATTGATGATCACAAGGGGCAGCCAAGCAGGACTAGTGAAGTTGTTGTTATATATAGTTTTAGGCAGCCGAGTTCCTAAAGTTTAGGAGGACTGTTGGGAGTCCTCACTTTTATAAACAATAAGGCCTCAGGCCTTAGTAGGTTAGCTATTGAATAGTCTATTTTCCCACTTTAGTGCAATCATTTATTCAACTCATTTTCGAGCTCTTTTTGTAGACAGTTTTGTGATGTGACTATTATTTTTTTGATCAATGAAGATGAATCCAACCTTGAGCCAGCACTGATATTTCTAAGGGGGTTTTACCTCCTGGGCTTGGGCCCAACCCAAGTTCCCAACACCTCCTTCTTGTATTTATATGTGTTTTTCTTGCATTCATGAAATAATGTCTGTTGTTTAGATTAAATATGGCTTTGTTACTTAGGTTGTTTTTGATGATCAAAATAGTTGTTCTAAGTTTCAAGTTGATTAGATAGTTTTCTATGATAATAGAGGAAGATCCACAAAAAGGCTACCAAGCAGGCCTTGATCTCCTTTCTTCCTCCGTGGGACCATGAATTGAGACCAAGGCACTCTTGCTACCACCAAAACATTGTTTTTGCTTTCCAATGCAATTGCTAGTGAGAAATTTCGAGTTGGAGACGTTAATATCAGTTGCATTTACATGCTTAGATCTATTCTTGGTTAATTTCCATGGCTTTCTTGCATAATTTCCTGTCCATAATGTTTTGTTCAGCACTTTTCTAGTTTTTAGGGCAGAATTAGGTTAAAAAAGGTAAGACACTATTTTTTTAGCCATTGCTTGGGACTGTTGCGGAGGTAAATCCCCTCTGTGGACAGAGGTGGATCCCACTAGCCCCGAAGGGGTCTAGCAACAATCAATCACGCTGCATGCAAGTTTCTAGCTATATAATTTAAAAGT
>APFE031258895.1:1729-30374 GCA_000404065.3 Pinus taeda
TATATCTAGGGTCAATCAAAATAGAAATAACTTGATCACAGATCTTACCTTCCATATCAATAATAGATCCTTGGTGATATGCTTTCATGTTATCAAATGTTGCATAGATCCAAGAGATGCTGTTTCCAACATCCCCAAATATGTAAGCCTCCTGATAAACGTAGATATGATGCCTACCACCTTGATACAATGAACTTTCTTTATTGAGATGCTTCATTCCACATATCCAACACTACAACTGTCTCCTACCATCACCTCTATTTTGTTGTTGTCCAGGATGTGATCCATGTCCCCTTTCTATTGCATTAAACTTATAGTAAGGAGAAACATTCTCTTTCTCACCGACATCTTGAGGTCTTGTTCGCTTCCAGTGAAGTTTACCTTTAACCTTTTCATTACATTTCCAAACCAGCTTAGATTTTCTCTTACACTTCAATTTCTCATAACAGTGTTTCAACTTCCCAGTGACTTCTTCCAGCGACTGAGGCTGATCATATTCAATATGATTCTTAAATGATAATGGTAGTCCACTGATAAATCTCTAAACTTTTGATTTCTCATTCTTAAGATAAAACACATAACTCAACAACTCCAAGAGCTTAGTCTTGTACCCCTCAATTTTCATTGATCCCATTTTTAGCTCACATAACTCCTTGGCATTACTATCATAGTAACTATTTGACAAGTACTGTTTCCGGAAAATTCTCTTGAGTTCATGCCAACTCAACTCCTTTGTCATGATGTTTCTGACATGCTTCACATCTTCCCACCAGATGTCTTATTTCCCTTTGAGACTAAAAATATGCATTATGTCCTTCATGTAATCTATATATTCATGCAGCTCAAATAATTTCTTCATCCCAAGTAACCATGCCTCTACATATTTCGACTTCTTCAACTCTCCATTAAATGTAGGTGGCTTGGATTTCTTGAACTAATCCAATAAATATTCCCTGTAACTCCTCTTGTAAGGATGATATCGATGATGACCATGATACCTGTCTAAGCCAAAACTAGAATAGAACTCGTGTCTATTGCCTATCCTATCAAGTGTATCCAAGAACTTGCCATATCTAATTGTGTCATCTTTATGTGAATTAAACCTAGCATAAGACCTACTACCGTATGCCCCATTAATCATGTACTCCTATCCATAAATAATCCATGGTTGTCCATGTCTCTGCAAGTCTGACAAACTCTGAAGAATAACTACGTTGACCTCTGCTTGTTTCTCCTGTACCCTAGCAAGTATTTCCTGTGACTGAATTATTTTGTCATTATCTTCCATGCAACTTATGATTTTTTCCTTTAAACTTCTCAAG
The DNA here is from genome assembly GCA_000404065.3 of Pinus taeda. Lineage (NCBI taxonomy): Eukaryota > Viridiplantae > Streptophyta > Pinopsida > Pinales > Pinaceae > Pinus > Pinus taeda. The sequence continues at coordinate 3,052 of APFE031258895.1, forward strand.
GTGTTTGTTATATTTGGGGAGTACTCATCTCTTGGCTACTCATATTATCTATAACGGAAGTGTCATGAGCTGTAATCCAACATTTTTCTAGTCATCTTTGATCCTATACTTCCTAAAAACATACCATGTCAGGTAACCAAATATAAACATAATCAACATACCTTAGTGAAGTTCAAGGGAGGTTATCTCGTCTGCAAAATAAGTCCAGAATAGCACGATACATGGAGGTACATAATCATATCAATATTCTGACATCATGCATGATAATACCAACTACATACCATGACCTCATGTCATACAACCATAACCATGATAATGCATGCATAATAACCATACAAACATTAATATGCATGTATGAAAAACACACATTTTCCATTCAGTACAAGTATTTGAACCATGCTCTGCTACTAATTAGTAACCACCCCTCCCATATTTACCCACTTTCACCGGCTCGTTGGGGAAAACATGAGATCGGGGCTACTATGACATGACTTAATCTCCTAAGTACAGTTACGGAAGTGGAATCACCAAACTGAGACTTTGTTGACCCTCCACAACATCCTACAGCTACTACAAGACCCACAGAGCTTGAGAAACCATCCCAGGAGGTGAAACCCTGAGTTGGGACCCTCCTCTTCCCTAGGACCTCAATGCACCCACAATAAGGCCTCCATGTGGTTGGAAACCTACAACCACATGCAAAAGATTTCATCCATGCGGTTGCAACCCAAACTTTCCAATTAGGAGCCAACGGTCCTGTATTCTAAGCCAAAATTGTAGGTCAACCTGCAGACCATTGCCCAGAACTTCTTGCCACTTCTCAAATGCATAAATTACATGAAAACAAGGTTAAACATTCAAACTTGAGATAGATACTTGATCTAACCAGACCTAACATGACATTCATTTCATCAAACACATTGAGAACATGTAATCTATAGGTCATGAATGAATATTCGAAAATAGGGGTATGATAATTATGAGAATCATCAACAAGGTCTAATTCCCTCTCATAATATCTACAATAACAATCATTAGGCCATGCATTCATTAACTATTCATCAACAAATCAAATACATCAAGAGCCATAGCTAGTACCTATTATGAAACCATGCTTATAACCCACATATAACCAAAATAATAACCATAATAGAACAACCATCAAAGACAAATAATAACAAGTGAAATTATTCATGAAATACAAGAGTGAAATAGCTCTTATTAACTTATGCAAAATCCAACCAAGTCATGGACTTCCACATATCACCCGACCATAGATTGGGCTAAACCAAATTTTTCTTTTAGCCAATCACCCCCATGCCATATTCCAAGCTTGAATATGGGATTCAAGACAAAAACAACCAAGGCTTCCCAGAGATTACACCACCTCCACCCTCAATATTTACCATAATCCCGCCAAAATCAGTCAAGGGATTGCTAGGCCAAAAGAAAGAACATAAACCACCAGGATTTACCGCAATCCTGCCAAAATCAGTCAAGGGATTCCTAGGTCCAAAAAAAGAAGATAAACCGCCAGGCTTTACCGCAATCCCACAAAAACCAGTCACGTGATTCCTAGGCCCAAAACAAGCTTGGATATCTCAGATTTTCTTCACCGATACATTGAGGAATTTTCCCATCCCCATCCTCAAGATTTACCACAATCCCGCCAAAACCGGTCAAGGGATTCCTAGGCCCTTGGGAATTTTCCTAATACCACCTCACCTAGTTTCAAAACCATCTGGAAACCCAAATCTCAACTGAATGAAAGAAGCCCATCACACCATGGCTATCTAGAAATCACAAGGCAACATTGAAACCATTGTCACACCAGGGAAAACCCATGCCCATGACAGCTAAATAACCAAATACATACATGTATGCACAATGCATTCACCAACCAACTAGTAAATCATACATGCAACCTATTAATTGCAAGTATTCTTGTTGAACCTCCTTGATCCAACTTTTCCTTGCTTGTTTGTTTCTATCCTTGTCCTTCCTTTGCCTTCCTTTCTCCAATGTTAGAGTGCTCCAAGAATGCTCTAAGTGTGTAAGAGTATGAGTTAACAGAGAGAGATCCAAGCTAAAACTAACAAAAAGTACCAACTATTCCTCATAATCCTTTTTATTATTGAGGCCTCTATTTTCTCAAATTTCCTCTATTTTCTATTAGTTTTTCTCTCATGCAATTTTGTGACCTTTCACCTCCCTTTTCTCCTAATTTTCTTTCTTTTCATAATAAAATGTCAATTAATACATATTTTCCTTTTCAAGCCCTTTTCAATGCCTTTGCCAATTTCCTTAGCCATAATAAACGAAATGAACACCCCCTAGGATGTTTAACTCAACATTTAGCTTAGAATAGATGTCCCATGACCTTGGTCTTATTTTGCCTTTATTAACTTTATTACATGAAATTTTAACTCGAGGTTGTTACATTAGCAGGGGCATATGTATATGAGTGAGGGCCATTGGTTGTTCCTGTTATGGTTTTCACATGTATTAGTGCCCATGGGCGCAAATACTTACAAAGGGAATTAAGCCCTCACACACCAACAAAAAAGCTTAACGCCTAGAGGCATAGCTTAAGGTCACAACACCTAATTCTATGGAGAAAAAAAGGGAAAGGCACCAAGGGAAAGGTGTCAAGGCATGCCCAAAAACAAAATATTTCTCCATCGTTTGACAGTTTCGTCAAAAGACGAAAGGCACACGCAGGACTTGGTTTTGCAGTGGTTTCACGTGTTTTTGTGACCAAGGGCCATGTGCTAATAACAAAATAAATATGAGCATGGGTGTATGGTTTAATGGAGATTGTGGGACTTACCTTAATAATATAGACCGTAATTTTAAAGAATTGCATTCTATAATAGGTTACAGGCATGCAAGCCTCTGGGTTCAAGTTTTATGTTGTGATATGTGTTTATTGGATGTGTCAGTGGCTCTTTGTCCTATGTGCCATATTTGGAAATTTTCCAAACTCATGGATGAGTCAACAATGCTTGGGAACATCATTCAAATGACATATGGGTCAGTATTAGGACTATTAATGGAGTTAATGGAAACTTCAAAGAACTATTAGCTCTAGAACAAAAAGGACCATGGTTTATAGAGAAAATGAATGAAGTGTATGGATCAATCTCAAAATTTCAATTTTGAGTGCTCCTCATGTCATGCAAAGCCAAATGAGAGTTAGAATGTAGGAGGGTCATGAATAGGGTATATACATGCTACCTGTATGAGGGAAATTCAATGGAGGAAATTCTAGCGTGCAAATTTTGATTGAGAATTTATTTCTTGGTATGGGAGACACTCAGGCGGACATTCCTTACATTAATTATGTTGCATTAATGGTGCGGAAATGGAAAGTAATCAAACAAAAAAGCAAGATGGAGAACCATGTTGAAAGTGCTCTCAGGCAGTGAAACTAACAACAGGGAAAACATTTATCATTTTCTAGGAGTGAAACAAAACCCAAGATTTCGATTGAGAAAAGTGGGGGCATGAAACATTGTTGAGTGAGTTGAGTGGAGAATTGAGTGGGTGTTTTCTATTGAGAGAAGGATGTGCGTGTCTATGCTACATAGAGAGGCAGAGATTTCATATGCAAAGATAGGTTGAGAGTGCCTAAATAAGAGGGTTGAGATGAGCGTATGTTGTTAAGGGTAGAGGGATGAGAACAATGTGTTGTTGAAAAGTGAGAAGAAGACAAAGTGTTTCATAAAGAGAAGGTTGCAGAGAACAAAATAGTTGAAAACAGGTAGAGTGGTTTCCATTTATAGTGACCATTAGCTCCTTATTGAGAGTCTATTGGAGCCTACAAATCAGGTAGTTGGTGCTTTCAACTTAGTGGGTGTCTAAGTAAGGCTTGGGGGTTGGTGCCTCTCACAAGTTGGTGCTTGCATAAATCCAAGGACCTACAAGTTGGTGCTTGCAACAAATCCATGAAGTTAGTGCTTCATATGGTGCTTCTAGTAAGTTGCTTACGTATCTGCAAAAGAAGGGAGGTGGTGCTTCCTGCTAGCAGGTGCAAGCATATAGTCAAAGGGAATTGGTGATTCGTTTGAGTGGTGGCTCACAAACACATTGATATAATAGATTAGGAGCTCTTATTTATATCTACTAACTTCGGGAAGGGTTTCCACATTAAAACTTTGTGTCTCATGTGTTTGTTTGTCATGATGTGTATGCCAATGTTGGTTAATATGGTTTTTGTTATGATTTGGTAATGGTTGGTCACATGTTGCAAAGTTTGAATGTTAAATATAAATTTCCAAAAAGCTTAAAATTATCCTTAATATTGATTCACCCCCCTACTCTCAGTATTAACAATGTTTCCAAAATTTTTATCATCTTATTTAGTTTCTAGAAAGTTATAGGCAGTTATGGGTAGTGGTCTGGATGCTAGCCTGAAAAAGTGGCATAGATATTGCAACTGTTGGCACAAAACTAAGTATTTTAGCTCATAACCGGTAGTAGATAGGCTTGTGGATGCATTTGGAGCCCCACAACTGCATGCATGAGGTTTCAAGGGTGTTTTTTTGGAGTTAAGTCAATGAAAACGAGTTCTAGCTTAGGGATTGGTCACTTGGGGTGGTTTCCTAACTCTTGAGTGATTTGTATTCCCTTGGGGATGTCAGTAATTATCTAGTTTGTAGGCCCACTTCCTTAACCAGAACTTGGAGGTTGTGTCATGCCATAGTAGCACTCTTCTCATGTTTACCCCAAAGAGCTTGTAAAATCAGGTGAATGTGGGAGGGGGTAGTTACATATTGGTATTAGATCTTCCAGGTTCAAACACTTGGACTGGATGGGCTAAATGCATATTTTTATGTGTGAATTGTGATGGTTATGGTTATCATGCATGTTGTTAATATTGTAGTATTGTGTTATCATGCATGATGTTGATATGTTGATGTCGTTATGTATCTATATCGTGCTAATCTGGACTAATTCGTGGAGACAAGATATCCTCCCTTGAAATACATTGAGGTATGATTTTGATTATGTCTCTATTTGGTTTATCTAACATGGCATGTTTGCAGGAATGAGAAGCCCAAATATGAAGAGAAAGATGGTGGACTACAATTCGCATGACTCTCCTTACAACCCTGATGTGAACTTAATGGAATGGGAGAGGTCAGTTGAGAAGCAAGGAGAAGAACATTCTCCTAATATAGCATATACACTGAGGGGTCTAAAGGAAAATATCAAAATTCAAAGAAGATAATAGTAGGTTGATTGAAACACATGAAAGGCTTGGTATAGGTCAGGAAAAGTGGGAAAAATTCAATGTAATGATCTTACAGAGACTTTCAAAGTTGTAGAAGCAAGGATGTATGGGGATCAATTATGGACAAGAGGAGAAGACTAATGGGGCATATCGAAGTAGGTCTCATAGAGGACACAGGTTGGGCAAGGAGGATATAGTGAAGTGTCGCAGATTCTTGGATACGCCTGACAGGAGGAGTGTTATGTATGGGTTTTATTCTATTTCTGGTTCTGAGAGACATCACCGCCATTATCCTTATAGGAGGAGTAAGAAGTAGTATTCGCTAAAATAGTTTAAGAATTCCAAGCCTCTTAATTTTTATGGAGAGTTAAATAAATCAAAAGATGTAGAAGCATGGTTGCTTGGGATGAATATTTTCTTCAAAATTCATGAGCATTCAAATAAATCCAAGAAAGTTACCTTCAGTCTCAAAGGAAAAGCAGATATCTGGTGGGAGGATGTGAAGAATGTAAGACGCATTAGAAATGAGGAGTTGATTTTGGATTAGTTCAAGAGACTCTTCAAGAAAAAGTACCTACCTAAAAGATACTATGATTACAGGGCTAAGGAATTCTATAAGTTGAAGATGGGTTCCATGACAAGTGATGCATACACTAGTAGGTTCTTAGAGTTGTTGAGGTATGTGCCTTATCTTAAGGATGAGAAAGAAAATATTTAAAGGTTCATCAATGGGTTTATAGTACCATCGAGAGACTAGATTGAGCTTGATGAGCCTCTATCATTGGAGGAAAACATCATAAAGTTGAAGCATATTTATGACTAGTCAAAGAGCAAGCCTGAGTTCAAGTGTGACTGGAAAGGTAATGAGAATACTAAGGGAAAGTGGCCTAAGAAGCGATGAATATATCAAGATGTAGGTGAGAAAGAGAATGTGGCTCCTTTACAAGAAGTTTAATACAGCTAAGAAATTAGGACATGAGTCTCATCCCGAGGCACAGAAAAATAAAGGAAATGGTTGAGAACTAATGTGATGTTGAACCTATGGTGGAGATCATCATATGAAGGATTTCCCTTTGTATCAGAGTGGCATAGTAGAAGCGTGGAAAGCCTCATATCTACAATTCTAAAGAGGTACATAGAGTTGAGGATGTTGGTCAGAGCATTCCCCATATCTATGCAACAATGTATAATAGGTGGGCATATCATAAGGTATCCATCATTGAGATGGAAGGTGGAAATAGAGGGAGATATCCAAGCAGAGTCTCGATGCATCTTGTAGCAAAAGGAGACTGTGCTCTGGGACTGAATAATAGTGCAGGTTAAAGCGAGTGGAAGCACTTTGGTGTCGAGGAAGCTACTCGGAAGACGGTTGATTAGATGCAGGAATGGTAGTTGGTTTCCAATTCTAGATGAGTTTTTCAAGGGAATTTGGGAGATGATATGTGAAGATGTTCAGTTGCAGGTCAACGTGTTAGATACAGTAGGGAAAGGTAACTAACATACTATTATATTTATTTATGCACTCATAGTCATGTGTTTATGGCAATATGATGCAGGGAATTACATGGAAAAAGAGACTGGCATGAAATTTTGAAGAAGGCTAGTTTTGAGCTTTCCCATGGAAGAATTTGGAATCCATGGAGGTTGAGTCTTGGTGTTTGTTGACATCCTTGTGATTTCGGTTTTTTGTGATTTTTTTTGTCATTGATTTGCAGTTTGGATTGTGTCTGGTGCATGGCCATGCCACATTGTTTGTGGTGTTGAATTGTTGTTTGGTTTTCCTTGTTTTATTTATCTTTCCTTCTTGTTCTTGCCTTTTATGTTTTGATGGTTTGGGGAATTGGTTTGGGAAAGAGGAAAGTTAATGGAGCTTGGGGAGATGCAACCTGGTGCATAAATAAAGAGCTATTAAAGGCAAGAATATGACAACCAGTTGGGTTAGTTGGGTCCATTGGGGTAAATGGATAGTGGCAAGACAGTCATAATAAAGGTAACATGAAAGGTAAAGTAAATTTGTTTGAGGTAGCAGATGCCTTGGCTAAGTTGGGAATTGTTGTTCTAAATATGGTGCATGCTTTGCACAAATAAAGGAAGTTCTCTAAACCTTCACTTTATGAACACTGGTAGTTGTGTTGCGATCATGATTATGCTAATGCTTATATATATTTTTATATATATATAATATATATATATAATATATATATAATATATATAATATATATATATATAATAATATAATAATATAATATTATATATATATTCTTGTGGAAGAATGATTTTTTTATGGAAGTGAATGGCATGAAAAAATTCTCGTTTTATGAGGAATCAAGTGGGAAAGTAGCCTAGAATATATATGAGGTCATTATATGTGGATATGATTTTGATATTATATGCTTATAACTATGCCTATGTTTATGTTATGGAGGGTAATGATGAAGGATACATCAGCGGAATGAAAGCAGTATGATCAACAGCATGCTCAGACAATCATGGATAAGTGAAAAGATCCATAGAACTAGGACATGGTTTTTGGATACATGTAGTAAAGTGTGGAAAGATACCAGAGGCAAGGTTTCTTAGTAGAGACAAAGTTGTCTTCGTATGTGCAGTCCTGCTGTTGTGTAGATGTTGTACATGTTGTGTTGTTCACATGATGTACATGTTGTGTTGAGTATGTGTTGTATTGTGCCATGTGTATCGTGTATATGTTATGTTGTACATCATGTGTAGGTGTATGTGTTGTGTTGTACTATTTGTACATGTATGTGTTGTGTTGTACACTCTGTGTATGTGTACGTGTTCCAGGATTGGTTCTCGAGATCTCTGGAGGTTGTGTGCTGGGATAGGATCTCTAGAGCCCTTTAACATCTTGGGTTCCCTCAAGGTTATGGGTTGTAATAGTAGTCCCTGGAGCCCTAGACCACTTAGGAGGAGATCAATATTGAGTTGTCTTATTGAGGGTAGAAGTGATATAGTCTATGGATGCCCTTGTTGTTGATATTGATGGAGAAGGCAATATAGTTTTTGTATTCCCTTGTTGCTTTGGATGAGAAGAGAAGAGAATGCACTGGTACTTTTAGTGTTTGGAAACCAATTAATTTTGTGTACGAAAAGGAAAAAAAGAACAGGAAGAAGAAAAGAACTAATTGAAAGATAAGTATTAGTAATTTATTTTAGTTTTTAATTATGCACATAGTTTATGATTCTGATTTATGATGGTTGAGTTTTGAGTTAACCGGATGTGATATTTTTATACATGATTATTTGATCAAAAAGCTAATTTGACTTGTTGTGACTGGAATTAAACAGAGTTGCAAGTGCCACCTTATTGGCAATCCATCAATGAGGTTACATTATTTGAATTTATTTCAATTCCTTTTGAGTCTAATGGAAGTTATGTACTTGGTATAGGAAAGCATGGAAAATTCCAGGTTTGGGTGGTTGGAATTGAATGGGAGAGAATTAGCAATAGTAGTAAAAGGAATTCAATCATGCAATAGTGTGTTGGTAAAGAAATTCAAGAGCAGGGCCATTGTTGGACACTAGCACCCAATAGTGTCCATTGCTTTGCATAAGCATGTTATGATTAGCATTATGGTTATGAGGCAGGGATATTCCTTGGTTTTTGGACCTTTCGACATGAGGAAAACTTTCTAAGGGATGGATCTCATGAGGGACTGGAAAGCATAGAAGGCGATGTCGGGGAACTTGGAAGGTTAGTGACTGCATGAAACGGGGTGAATGGATTACTCGAGGGACTAGGAAACATAGAAGGAAAGGCTGGGGAATAAATTGGTTTTGATAATTAGCATTTTTTAATGGAACCAGAAGCACATTGGGAGTGTGCTCAGAAAAAATGAGTCGATACTTGTTCATTGAGTGTTGTTGTGTAGATGTTTTACATGTTGTGTTGAGTATGTGTTGTATTGTGCCATGTTTATTGTGTATATGTTATGTTGTACATCATGTGTAGGTGCATGTGTTGTGTTGTACTATTTGTACATGTATGTGTTGTGTTGTACACTGTGTATGTGTACGTGTTGGGGATTGGTTCTCAGGATCTCTAGAGCCCTGTAATATCTTGGGTTCCCTCGAGGTTGTGGGTTGTGATAATAGTCCGTGGAGCCCTGGATTGCTTGAGAGGAGACCAATATTGAGTTGTGATATTAAGGGTAGAGGTGATATAGTCTCTGGATGCCCTTATTGCTGATATTGAGGGAGAAGGCGATATAGTCTTTGAATTCCCTTGTTGCTTTGGATGAGAAGAGGAGAGAATGCACCGGTACTTGTTGGGTTTGGAAACCAATTAAGTTTGTGTACAAAAAGGAAAAATAGAAAAGGAAGAATAAAAGAACCAATTGGATGATAAGTATTAGTAATTTATTTTAGCTTTTAATTATGCACATAGTTTATGTTTCTGATTTATGATGGTTGAGTTTTGAGAAAACCAGATGTGATATTTTTATACATGATTATTTGATCAAAAAGCTAATTTGACTTGTTCTGATTGGAATTAAACAGAGTTGCAAGTGCCACCTTATTAATGAGCCATCAATGAGGTTACATGATTTGAATTTATTTCAATTCCTTTTGAGTCTAATGGAAGTTATGTACTTGGCACATGAAATCATGGAAAATGCCAGGTTTGGGTGGTTGGAACTGATTGCAAGAGAATTAGCAACATTAGTAAAAGGAATTGGAGAATGCAATAGTATGTTGGTAAAGCACTTCAAGGGCAAGGCCATTGTTGGACACTAGCACCCAATAGTGTCCATTGATTGTCATAAGCATGTTATGATTGGCATTATGGTTATGAGGTGGGGATATTCCTTGGTTTTTGGACCTTTCGATGTGAGGAAAAATTTCTAAAGGATCGATGGCTTGAGGTACTAGAAAGAAGAGAAGTTAATGTCGGAGAACCTGGAAGGTGAGTGACTGCATGAAAGGGGGTGACTGGATTACTCAAGGGATGAGGAAACAAAGAAGGAAAGGATGGGGAATAAATTAGTTTTCATAATTAGCATTTTTGAATGGAATCAGAAGCACATTGGGAGTGTGCTTGAAAAAAATGAGTCGGTAATTGTTCACTAAGAGAACAAGTAGTGCAAAGATTTTTGTGTTAGGCATTGTAGACAGGCTATGATTTTAGCAGTGGATTTTTGACTTCTTAGGAAGGAGGTGAATCCTGGTACTACTTTTGAGGGAGGAGGTGTGAGCCTCTGGAATCCCTTGTTTCTGATGTAGGTAATGTATCATTTTATTTGTTGGTCAAAGAAAATCTGCATATGTGTGTGTTTGTGTGTGTGTGTGTATTATTGTAAATATTGTATCAAGTTGTGTTTATAAAGCTCCATAAATAATATTTTATTTGTTGGTTGAAGCAAATATGCATAATTATATATGTATGTGATTGTAAATATCGTATTGATTTGTGTATATAGAGCTCCATAAGTAGTATGTTTTTCATATTTCAGAAGTTCATATATTGTAAATGCTATGTCAAGCTATGTTTATAAAGCTCCATAAACATTGTGTTTTGTTGGTTATAAGCATTATACAACACCGAGGATGATGTTCCCCCAAGGGGGAGGGGTTTGTAAGAGCCCTTGGTTGATTTTCCATGTAAATAAAATAAAACCAAGGTCATGGGACACATATTCCAATTTGAATGGTGGATAAACATCATAATCGGCATCACTTGTGGTTTAATAATGGATATGGAAATTGGCGAAGGAAAAAGGAAATAATTAACATTTAATTATGAGAAATAAGGAAAAAAGGAGAAAAAGGAGATGAAGAGACACAAGTATGCATGTAAGGGAAATTAGAGAGAAAATGAAGGAAAATGAAAGAAAAAGGAAAAAGGAAATGAAGAGACTAGGCATCAATGATAAAAAGGAACTTAAGAAATAGTTGACTGATTTTTCCCAGCTTTTGGTCAAGTTTAGCAAAGGAGAATGATCTGAATTGTATTATTATATTTTTTTCATCCATATCGATGCACTTGGAGTGGAAAAAGTGGAGCAATTAGCTAGCGGACTGTTTTTACCAGCGGGACCTAGTTTGGGGAAACAGGGTTTGAAACCTTCTGAGAGAATTTTGAGGCATCAAATGATATTTTTTGGGGGTAAAACTTTTCTTCTTTAATGTATCACCTTTTCATGATATTCTACACACATATATATTTCCAATGGCGCAACAATCACATCAATCAGAGTTCGTATTCAAACATTATGCCACTCGGAAGTTGACCTTCCATATTTCAAACCTATGTAGAAATTCTCAAAATTCTCTACAAATCTCCCTCTGAGACCATGTAGACAATCTGACTATAGGTTAACCCGATAATGCAATATAACCAAAGTAGAATACTATAACATACTTCTACTATCAATTTGCGGAAGCTTAGAGATTGAGTTAAACACATATAACCAAAAGAAGAAGAATTAATGCACAATACACCTGAGAATACTTTGGGGAAAGCCTCAGCTCAAAACCCCACTAACTGTATTATCATACAAGGTGTAAATACATAGGAATTATACAAAGCCTTAGCTCTCATAGCTAGCTAGCTCTCAGTACAATCCTCATAGATGCTCACAGACAATCTTGGCTTCACTCAAGCCTTCCTCTCTACCATCCAAGCTCCTATTTCCTTGTGTTGTTCCTTTGGGATGATTCTCACCTCACCAAGTGGAACACTGCTCTCACACACTATTAAAACTTTGCAATCCTCAAGGAATTATTCCTTCTGCATGCATGAGTTTTCTTTATAGGAAAAAAAATGCAACTGATAGTACATTGTCCTTGTCTTTAATCTCAACTGGGTCTTTCTTAGAATAGACATGCATGAGTTTCTGATGAGGGAATATGCAGTTAACTGGAATACAGTAGTTGAGTGCATGCATGCATCAACTAACTGATAACTCTCTATTAATTCCTCAAACAGTTTGGAACTAATTTAATTGGACTTAAGTTAGTAAACTGAGTTAACTAATTACAACTCAAATATAACTCAACCTTATCTCCTAAATTTTAGGGATAACTATTGCATGAATTCAGAAAGACTTCTAACTTGAATTTCTCCAACTAATTAATTTGAAATAAGTTAATTAATTACTTCCAAGTAGTTGTTAAGACTAAATTCGATTTTAATTCTCAAGTTAATTCAAGAACAAATTAAATTGAATATTCTTGTTGCCACAATTCAACACTCCCTCTCAACAAGAAAGGGATTATCTTCCACCCCGATCCTGTCTCTATGGAACTTGAATTTACACTTTGACATTTCCTTTATCAAAATGTCAGCATCTTGCTTCTCTGTTGAAATATACACTGCAGCAACATGGTCCTCCTCGATCTGTGAAAAGCCACGGGCAACAAATCTTGCCTTATGCTTCTCCACACTTCCATCAGCAGCTTGCTTTACCTTGTAAAGCCAACCAGAACTCATAACTGACTTTTTCTTTGGTCCCGGAACCACATCCCAAACACTTTTACGAACTATGGGGTCATACTCCTCCACCATAGCATCAACCCAAATCGACTGTTGCATTGCTTCCTCAAAGGAATATGGCTCGGTCTCAACACATTCCACAGCAAGGGCCATGTATCTAATGTACCTCTCAGGTGACCTCCTCTATCTGCGTTGAGAAGATGGTGCTCCCAGATTCTCTATTGCATCCTTCAACAATCTGTTAGCTTCTCTTGTTTGCTTCCGTCCATATTTGGAAGACTCTGCTTGAGTAGATGTCTCCACTCCTGGAACCTCTGCATGTGGCTACTTCACATCAGTATAAGGCTCCTCCTCCTTAGGAACCAATAGTTCCTCCACAGCCTGTAGTTGGATCTCCCTCTCAAGGGAAACTTGCATGGCCTTCTGCTCATCAAACTTGAGATCTCTGCAAACCAATGTCCTCCAACTAGTAGGCAAGTACACCCGATAGTTGTGAGGTGTATCAGTGTACCCCACAAGTATCGCTAACTCTACTATCGACTCAAGCTTCTTCCGTGCATCCTTTGTCACATGGAAATATGTCGATGAGCCAAAGATCCTAAAGTGACCCACATCTGGTTTCTTACTAGAGAAAACTTCCTCTGGTGTCTTCATCCCAAGTATGTGATGTGGGCTTGTATTCTGCAAATAGACTATTGTGTTGCATGCCTTAGCCCACAAATGAAGTGGTAGGCCTTGGTCATGTAGCATTGCCTGTGATTGCCCTGCAATAGTTTTGTTCTTCCTCTCGGCCACCCCATTCTTCTATTGGTTATGAGGTGCTGTCAACTCTCGTTTAATTCCTTTCGCTGCACAAAAGTCCTTAAACCCTTGAGAGACATATTCTCCACTGTTGTCGCTTCTCAAGGCCTTGATCTTCTTCCCTGACTCTTTCTCGACCAAAGCTTTTAACTCACAAAACTTTGAGAAGGTTTGGTCCTTCTTTTGCATGAAATAAATCCAGCATTTACAAGAATAATCATCAATGAAAATCAAAAAATACCTTTGCTTCACTATGGATGATGGAAAGAATGGTCCACACACATCAGTATGAACTCGCTCTAAGATAGCCTCTGCTCAACTCTCTTGGTCATGAAAGGAATACTTGGTGTACTTTCCCAAGTTACAACCTTTGCATGTGTCAACTTGCTCAAGTTTACCTTTCGAAAGTCCTGTAAATATCTGTTGCATCATCTTCAAAGCCCCATGATGCAAATGTCCCAACCGCCTATGCCACAACTCGCCAATTCCTTGGATTTGCACCAATTCTGCTTTCATACTCAATGTGGCACAATCATCTACCTCTAGTTTATAGATATTCTTCAACCAAATCCCTATCCTCTTGGTCTGACCTGTGGCTATGTGTCTTAGGAACACCTTTCCTTTATTGAAGACAACATCATAGCCTTTGTTCTCCAACATCGCGACCGATACCAATTTCTTCTTCAGTCCAGGCACATACTTCACATCTGTCAAGGTGAGATGAGGCCCATGCTCCCTCTAAAAAGAAATCATGCCCATTCCTGAAACACGATACCTTGCATCGTCACCCATCTCTATGCACATCTTGATGTCTTTCTCCTCCAAGGTACTGAATAAACTTTTATCACCGGTCATCTGGAATGAGGCTCCACTGTCAAGATACCAAACATAATCCATCATCGATGACACCATGCATGCAATGAGGGTAAATTCCATTTCAAACTGAGAGGCTAATGCCTCACCTTTCGATCCTCATGAGGATCCCTTCTTGGACTTCTTCGATGGGAAATTAGTCACATAATGTCCCATCTCATGACAATTAAAGCATCTAATTTTAGACTTGTCACCCTTGTTCCCTCCATGAGAAGAATTTGATTTGGAATGGGAAGCCTTCCCCTTCCCTTTCCTTGCCTTAATTTTTAAGGCCAAATTTTCTCCATCATCATCCTTGGATGAAGAACCATCTCGTGTGATCCTCCTGATCTCCTCCTGCATAAGATTCGACCACAGTCGTTGCCATTCCGGTAATTTCTCCCTTCCATTCACAAAGTCTTGGTAGCTATTCCATCTCTTTGGAAGGCCAAGGAGAGTGAGTCTCACCATATCATCATCAGAAGTAGTTATTCCCACACTGCCAAGCTCATCTCTGCAAGTGGTGAGCTTGTTCAAATATGTGGAAATAGTATTTCCCTTCTCCATCTTGATTCTTCGAAGCTTATCCTTGAGTGCCAATTTCCTCTGGTCACTACTGTTCTGGTGGAGGTGCTTCAATGTCTTCCACATTGAAAATGGAGTATCCTTCCCATGGAGACTTGAGAAAATATGGTCTCGAACTCCCTCAACGATGATCCGTCTCGCCTTTGCCACACACTTCTTCCACTCAGCCAACTCTTGTGCATTAGTTGAAGCTAGCTTTAGGATTTTGTGATCAATGAAATCCTTCAAGCCATTGTCTTCTAATACAACCTACATTCTATATTTCCATGACATGTAATTTGAGCTACCTTCCAAGGCATACTCGAGTCTCAAGCCATAGAATGCCATTGGCCAACCTTGAAGTATGATAGGAATTTGATTTGCACCTGCAACCCCAAACTTCAAACTTCGAATTCTCTTCTCTGTATACTGCTCACAACCTCGATAAACTTGGCTCTGATACCATGTAGAAATTCTCAAAATTCTCTACAAATCTCCCTCTAAGACCATGTAGACAATCTGACTGTAGGTTAACCCAATAATGCAATATAACAAAAGCATAATATTATAACCTACTTCTACTATCAATTTGCAAAAGCTTAAAGATCGAGTTGAACACATATAACTAGAAGAAGAAGAATCAATGCACAATACACATGAGAATACTTTGGGAAAATCCTTAGCTAACAACACCACTATCTGTATTATCATACAAGGTGGAAATACATAGGAATTATACAAAGGCTTAGCTCTCACAGCTAGCTAGCTCTCAGTACAATCTTCATAGTTGCTCACGGGCAATCTTTTCTTCTCTCAAGCCTTCCTCTCTGCCCTCCAAGCACCTATTTCCTTGCGTTGTTCCTCTGGGATGATTCTCGCCTCACCAAGTGGAACACTACTCTCACACACTTTCAGAACTGCGCAATCCCCAAGGAATTATTCCTTCTGCATGCATGAGTTTTCTTTATAGGAAAACAAATGCAACTGATAGTACATTGTCCTTGTCTTTAATCTCAACTGGGTCTTTCTCAGAATAGACATGCATGAGTTTCTGATGAGGGAATCTGCAGTTAACTGGAGTACACTAGTTGAGTCATGCATGCATCAACTGATTGATAAATCTCTATTAGTTCCTCAAATAGTTTGGAACTAATTTAACTGGACTGAACTTAGTAAACTGAGTTAACTAATTACAACTCAAATATAACTCAACCTTATCTCCTAAATTTTAGGGATAACTCTTGCATGACTTCAGAAAGACTTCTAACTTGAATTCCTCCAACTAATTAATTTGAAATAAGTTAATTAATTATTTCCAAGTAGTTGTTAAGACTAAATTTGATTTTAATTCTCAATTTAATTCAAGGACAAATTAAATTGGAATATTCATGTTGCCACATTTCAACAGCCCATAGTTCGAGTGGGTGCCACGTCAACCCCCATTATTCATGGAAAAGGGGCTAGCCACATGTTTTTGATGTAAAATACTCCAGAAGAGTTTATTTTTTAACTTTAGTTAGGAGTTGATGTATTCAAACTTAACCACTAGTAGGCTATCGGGTTGTGTTGTAACCAGGCCACTGGGAGGAAGAGGAATTCCATTCTTTTGAGAGAATTTTGTTCTAGAGTTGAGAAAATATAGCCAGGAGAGATAGGAGGTAGAGCACATGGAGAGGATTTGTGCGTTGTAGTAGCCCACGGGCCACAGACATTACTTCTTTGTATTTGCAGCCATATTTCTAGACAAAGAAGAGAGTGAAGCAGCATCACCTTCCAACTAGTTTTTCTCCCGATAGGGTTTCCCAGATATCATATCTTGTGTATTATGTGTGTGTGAGATTATTTTTTCATTCTCTATTTTTCTGCTTGAATTACTCTTACATGCATGCACTAATTACAATTAATTTTATAGATCTAGAAATTAAATAAATTTGTAATAGTGTAGAATCTCATATTTTAAATATAATATTATCAGGTTTGTTGTGACGAGTTGTCTAGTGGAATATCTACGATAGTTTATGGATCATAGAAGGAGTAAGCAAAGGACAAGCAAAGGAAATCAAGTGAGCACAAGATGAAGTATGGAAAATAACAAGTAATGTCAGAAAATAGTTGTGGAATTGTAAGTAACAGGTTACACGTGTGATTTCCTTGTTGGGATGTGAATGTGTGGTACATGCATTTGATTATTTGTATCATTTGCTATCATTGACATGGGATTTTCCTGGATTGACAGTTGTTTCAACCTTGCCTTACCAATTTCTAGATATTCATGGTGTGATGGGATTCATTCTTGTTTGAGATTTGGTTTGTCGGAAGTTTTTGGATCTATTTGAGGTGGTCTCAGGAAAATCCCAAGGGTTGTGGGTGGAGATGGTTTTCTCTGGGAAGCCCTCGATAGGTGGGTAGAGTAGGAAAGTTCTTTTGGGTATGGTGAAGGAATTCTAAGGCATCCAAGATTGTTTTGGTTTTTTTATCTTAGGACCAGTTTAGTTGAGATCACAGTAGCTTAAGGGTGGAGTGGTTTAACCTCTGGATTTCTTATTTGGTTATATCTTGGTTTATCCCATGAGATCATGTATTCTCGCATGGAATATGATACGAGGGTCATTAGTTGAAAGAAATTTTTTGTTCATCCCTATCTATGGTTGGGTGGTAGATGGAAGTCCCTGACTTGGTTGGCATTTGTATATGTTATTATGATCTATTTATCTATTATGATTAATGAGTACACGTACTGGCTTTGATGTGATATTATGGTTGATTTTTCATGGTTTCTATTTTGGTTATATGTTGGTTATATGCATGGTTCTAATATGTGCTCTAGCTATGGCTCTTGTTCATGATTTGATAAGTTGTTGAATGGTTGATAAATTCATAGGCTAATAAGTGTTGTTGTAGCTAGCTTGAGATTGCATAAATCCTTCTTGGTGATTCTCATATGAATTTTAGAAGTTTATAATCAAATATGCATTCATGGCCCATACTTTCATGTTTACCATATGTTTGATGAAATATCTATCACGTATTAGGAATGTTTAGGTCAATATCTTGCTCAAGTTTTGAATGGTTGGCATTGTTATCATCTTATTTATGTTTCTGAAAAGTTATTGGAAGTTCTAAGCAGCGGTCTAGAGGCTAACCTAAAAAAATTGCACATATCTTGCAACCATTGGCACAAAACTGAGGATTTTGGATCATAACCATTAGTACACAAAAATGTCGGTCTAGTTAGAGCCCCAACCGCATGCATGAGGTGTCAAGAGTGTGATTGTGGAGTTAAGTCATTGAAAATAGTTCCAACTCAGGGATTGGTCACATGGGGTGGTTTCCTAACTATTGAGTGATATGTAGTCCCTAAGGGATGTCAATAGGTCTCCAATTTGTAGGCCCCACTTCCTTAACTAGAACTTGGAGGTTAGGTCATGTCATAGCAGCACTCTTCTCATGCTTACCTTAGAGATATTTTAAAATCAAGTAAATTTCAGATGGAGTGGTTACGATTTCAAACTGTGGGGGTTGTGTTAAGAGCGTTAGTCTGTGTCATTTCTCCTTTGTTGACATAGGTGTGCTAATGAACACGTCAAAAAATTGGCACTAGAAGGAGGTAAAATCTTACTGTGGATTGAAAAAATTAGTAGTAAGAGTCAAACTCTTAGGACCCCAATTTTCACTTGGAGTTATACCAACCCTCCCCCTATAGGGGATTCTCAAATTACTCATCCAATAGTTGAATAAATGAACATTGAATCAAATACTTCAATTTGATGTTATTCCCAAACTAAGATTGAATATGTTCTCTAAATATCTCATGACTTTATTTCTAGAATGCGGGAAAGGATTGAGAATAATTCTTGTTTCCACAAAAATATTTCCCCGCGCCTTATTACACCTCTCAATTTAAATTTACAACAGACTTCGGTGATAGAATCGCTCGATCCTTCCACACAAAATACTAGTTCAATCAACAAGATGCTACAAGATATTCTTACTAGTAGACTAGTTGACTTGTCCAATATACCTCACAGAGAACAACCTTATTTGGGGGATCTAATTCTCCACCATCTCTGCCTAGTTCCCCTTCATCCTGAGGAGATTCTAGTGAAGGAATTTCATCTGAGTCAGAAGATTCTCAAAGAATGGTTGACAATCACAATGACCATGAGAATGATCAAAATGATTCTGCAACCCCCTAGTTAAATCAGGATGTTGTTGTTGTATTAGGTGAACAACATCCCTTACCAAAAAACCCATGTAATTTTTTTATCAAATATTACCATGATTCCAAAACTCCTACTGATGATCATATAAAATCATTTATGCTTGCTATTAGGCAGAAAAATGTAAGTCATGAGGATGTTGTTTGTTGATTGTTCTCATACGCTTTTGATGGCAAGGCTGCTGCCTGGTACTTTACCTAACCTCCTTGAAGTGTAACTTCTTGGACTTAATTTTAAACAAAATTTCTAGAGAAATTCAGAGATGATAAACCACCTGAAGTATTAGTTGATGAATTTTCTAATATGAAGATGCAAATAAGGAGAGAGCAAAGGATTTTAATGTTAGGTTTCTATCTTTAAATAACAAAATACTTGTTCAATATTTACCTCCAGAGAACCTTATTATTGCCTACTACATTAAGGCTCTCCATCATGATATAGTTGTATGGGTTAAGAGTCATCCAAAGGCCACTCTGCAAGTAGATTTTGAATAAACCTTATCTGTAGAAAAGGACACCCTCAGCTTGAAATTGATCTCTAATAAGAAACTAGATTTTGCTTCTACGTCTGGTAAGAAAGCAGAAAATTCTAAACAGTCCACCCATAAGAAAGACCAATCTTCCTTGGTTTTCAAAATCCTTCATAAGGTCATTAATAAATTATCAAATAAAATTATTGATCTCAAGAAAGGTAAAATTGAAAGGTCATCCGATAGGGGAAACTTCAAACAATATTTTAGGAGGCCACCTACTGTTGGCTTAGTGGGTCCTGACCTAGGTTAAGAGTTAGTTTTTCCAAACAAATGCCTACACCACTGGTCCTTTCGGCATGAATCCACATAGTGCGAACTGAAGTCTCACTTGAAGCAGTATGGGGGATGTTGGAACCAAGTTTCCGCACTCAGATATTAGTGTAATGTTATTTTATGCCCTAACCCTGCCTTCACGCAGATCGATAAGCCCTTAATTCTTATCGATATAACTTCTTTTAATCAACCTCTATACCTTCGCGAAGGTATATGACTGTCTTTTGCAGACCCTAAACAGGCGAATCAGCTACTTACGTGCCTCTGTGATTACTCATAATTCAGTATTTACCTTGATCGGCTTAAGTGTTTAATAACTTTAACATGCAACAAGATATTCTTCGCGTAAACAGTTACTATTACTTGTGTTCATATAACAATATAAATCAAGTTGTGCATCAATAAAATATTAATTCATAAACCCATCATTCATTACAGCATAATAGCGCATCCATTCATAACAGAAGTAAATAGACAAAATACAGGAATTTCTAGAAGAATTTCTTTATTAATACTTCAGTTCTGCTTACCGACTCAAGACTTCCCTGCGCACTCAGCTGCAGGGGTCCACGCACTCAGTTGCGAAATCTACTCTAGGCCTTTGTGCACATAGCTACAGAGCCTCTCTTATACTCTAAAACTTCTTCACTCTTCCTTCTACTGACCTATTACATTTATCATCCTTCGTGATATCTCCTTCTTTAGACATCCTAAGACACAACTATTTATACAATCCCATGGTTCGCAGACCATGGGTAGATCTTCAAAAGTTGACTCAACTTACATAAAATAAGGGTAAAACCCTTTATGACACTTTACTATATACGAGCTCCATGACCACAACTTTAGAAGACTTTACATTTTATGCAACAAAACTTGAGCTTTTTGCCCCAAAACCTGGGCTTTTGCCCCAAAATTGACCCTAGGGGACCCTTTCCCAACAGGCCCCCAACACAAATATTGTTACTTGCACTTGAGTCACTCTACTGGCATGGAGATCTTACTGTGGAGACCTCCCAACTCTACTTGTGCCACTGTTACTGCTTCACTTGTTTGACTGGATGCTCTGTAGCCGATCCTGCACTATTTGCCTTAATTTTATGTTGTGTTCTCTGTAGGCTTGCCAACTTCTCTTCAATGTTGGTAGAGATAACATAGGCCTCATCTAGCCAAGGCCCAAATCTAGCCTTGATGACTTCCTCTTTCCTCTGTGTTGCTTCCACCTGTTCAAGCAATTGTTTCACCTCCTACAGCTTGGTCAATCGTTGTGCTATAGCAACGGTGCGCATTGTAACTCTCGCTTCATCATACTGTTACTGCAATTTATGGGCTTTTGTGTTTAACCTCTATAGGTTAGGATCTTATTGCAAAGTCATGACTACCTCCATGAACTGCTCAAAGAGCACGGTGCAATCCACCATCGCAGCATCCACTGTTGCAACTCCATCCTTTACAACAGCTTCATGTTGTTCACTGACCTCTGGTGGAGTTGAAGCTTGTGACTTCAACTCTAACTCTGTAATTTTTAGGTTCAGTTCAAGCTGAACATTGGCCACTTCCATCTTCACGTCACGCACACTTGCAACCAACTTCCTGATCTTCACCTCCAATGGTGCTTCCTCTGGGATATGCAGTTCAGGGACTGTTCTACATGCTTCAGCCACCATAGCTGCAAATTGGTCATTTTATGCCTGAAATTTTTTCTAGGCCTCCAATGTTGTTGATTTCTCCATGAACATTTGTTCATTTTTGACTTTGTACTTGTTGATTGGGCTCAGCACATGCTGCTCCCGGGCCTTAACTTCTGCTATCACACCTGCTTGCATTGTGTGAAGAAACTCACTAGGGAGCGCAACCAGGTTGAGGCCAATATTTTTCAAGGAGCTCACAATAGCCTTGTCAGCAGCCGCCTCCACACTCAAACCTCCATCAGGCAGTGCGACTGCCTGGAGATTCAATGATTGAACCATCTCTGCTGCTTGAGTGGTCCCCGGTGCCAAACTGGTTGATGCAGCGCTGCTCTATCCTACAACTGCCTGGATTCTATTTGTCTAGATCTGTAGCTCACGTAGATCCTTATATATGGTATTCAGTGCCTACATTTTCTGCTACTCAAACTACTGTAGCCATTCTTCTATTGTGTCTCGCACCTTGTCTCCAATTTCATCCGGGTCGCCCTCTGTCAAAGTAATCGGATCTAGCAATGACTTGGTGGCTTCACTCAAAATGGAGTTCTCCCCTATTGATCATCGTCGCCCTACTTTGACCACTCTTCCTCCTCCATTTGGGGCGAAGGATAATTCTGACTTCCTTCAGAGCCGCGTTCTTCCTGCTCTTCCTGTTCCTTCACGGTACACTTTGCTTCTACCCAGCCCTTCTCCTTGGCCTCCTTCTTCCTCTTCTCAGCCAACTACTGAACCTTTTGTCTGGCTACTTCCTTTTTCTACTTCTTCATGGACTTGCTAGTCTCGATGGCCAAATCAGATGTGGAATTCCACTTTGTTGGCCACAACTTGATGACCTCTTCAATAGCATCATCGGTAGTTATTTAGGATACGTTAAACCATTTTTTTTTAGGAACCTTTCATGCCTGGATGTAGACATGGTGGAATTCTACTTTGAACTCCATGTACCCTAAAAGTTTTTCAAACACGGTTGGTTACAATTGAGGCTTTTGGTTGATGGTCGTGTGAATGCTCACCTCCAGCAGCACCCAAAATACCTTGGTCTCTGTGACCCGCAAAACATCTTTTGTGGCCCAGAGAGATGAAAATTTCATGGCTTCAGTTAAATCATTCTCCACTGGAGGAAACTGGCTGTCCTCCAGTAAATCCCAGGCGATTAGCACAATTGAGAGCAACATCCATGAATAGTGAAATGTCTTCCTTTCATCGTGTGCCTCTCTGCAGTTCAGGAGGAACTCGCTACACAGGTAGCACACCCAGTTGAATTGTACACCCTCCGCACATTGTGCTACCAAAGAAACTACTGGTGTTGGCACCTCATATGTGCGGTACTTTCTCATAAACTTTTCAGCCAAAATTTGCTTGGAAACCTTCACCGTGGGGTCAATAATGGAGGTGATCGAGTACCCGCGTGACTTCTTCACCAATTTAAACTTATTCTTCATCTTCTCAGCGAGGTCACACTCGATCACCTTTCTACCAAACACCTTGGCTGAATTTAGTCCTGAATGTAGCGATAGCGTGATCTGATGGATTAGCATATCAATGATGGGGATCGTCTCATTCAGCCACAAGCACCCGTCATGCACTAGGCACAGCAAGTTCTTAATGAGGATCAGGTTTATCGAGGCGCGGTAGTAGTGGGGCACCCATACCAAGTTCAACAACCCTAACTTGTTTACTCAGCGAATCCATTCCAACGGCTCCAACGTGGTGACACCAGACTCTTTGTAGAATACCCTCTTCATGAAGGTGTGTGTAGCCAGGTGAGAAAACCATTCATGGTCTGCCAAATCCTAGTCTTCTAGCTTCAAGTGTGGGATATACACCAACCGCAGACCTTCAAAGGTGATATTCTTTGGTAATAGGGGTGTGTTGAGGAGGAATTGTCCTTCATCTAAGTCCTTCGAGACCTTCACTTTTCCCTTGCACAAAGGGATATATTCTGACAACTTAGATATAGGGTCTACCCCCTCAATGTCAATATCTTTTATGCCCTCCTTAGCTCTAGATCCACCATTTTCCCCTTCTCCTTCACGCTCGGCTTCTTTTTCCGCTAAGTTTGTGTAGCTGCATGTTTCCTCGGTGACTCGCACACTGGAATTGGCTTCTTTTTCCTATCCTTCTTTGGTTTGGGAACCTCCTTTGCCTGCATAGGCTTTGACCTAGGTGACCTTAGCGTCGCAGCCAATACAGATGGAACCTCCATACTCACAGCCTCTGGAGTAGCTCCCTCAGAGGTGATAGCCGCTCACGTGCTCGTAGTTTTGACGGGACTTGGTCCTAACATGATATCATGGATAATTTTTATGTCTGACTAGGGATACTGATAAAACATGGGCCTTGTGAACAAATCCTCAAATATCTCACAGTTCATGCACAACAGACAGCACAACACATAAATTCTCAGAATGCAAAGTGTTTCTTGTTGGTTGTCCACCTATAATCTATAGGCGAATTTGAATTCAAATTTGACCATTCCCCCCAAAACTTGTCCATAAATGCTAGATTGGCAGTAGATTTCCGAAGATTTCACTCTTAAATTTAGCCTTTAATGTCGCCTCCTCGCTCCTGTTAACCGTCTCCTTACTGTCAAATCATGAACAGTGACAGTAACGATCACTTTTTGGCTGCGCTGCGTGGTCTCTTCCCCTATAGTGCAACTCCCTTTATGCTTCAGTTGATATTGTGACACCCTTCTATTTCGTGCAGACCTCTTGTCGCGCAACTCTACAAACCGAGCAGTGTAGTTTATAGTCCAGCGCCTCTTTGCAGCTGCCTGGAGCACTAAGACTAGGCTACCATCGTGTAGTCATTGGGATGGATCCGTGGGGTATGGCTTCAATTGGTTTCCATTTACCTTTCCCAGAAATGGATCTCTATTCAATTTCACAAGCTAAACTGCTCCACCATTAGTAATCACTTTGATAACATATGGCCCCAGCCAATGCATCTGAAATTTTCTTAGAAATTTATCAAAATTATTTTCATATAATAAAACTAAATCATTTATCAAAATTATTGCCCTACAAAATCAATTGTTCATTTCTCAAATGGTTGCAATGATAACTATAGATTCAAAGGCATCTCATCCCTCCACGATGGCCTACTGATTCTCTGACATGCATCGCATGCCCTACAATATGCTTTGGAATGCTTATGCAGTGTTGGCCACCACAGCCCAGCACGTAAAATCTTCTGCACTATTGCTTTTCCTGCATAATGGTCTGCCGTAGTTCCTCCATGAGCTTCATTGAGGACACTGTTTCGCTCAAAATCAGGCACATAGTGTCGCAGTATTTCGTCCGATCCCATCTTATACAATTGGCCTGCAATAACATAAAATTTTGTCATGCGCACCACTAATTCTTCTTTTGTTGACTAGTGTATCCCTCTGGAGGCGTTCCTATAGTTGAGAAGTGGATAATGTCTAAAAGTGAATGCCTTCCAAGCGCACCGCAAAGAGTTGTGCATCACAAAGCCCTTCCTCCAAATTGGTAGACTCCTCTCCTGTTTCAATGTGCGACAAATGGTCTGGCCTTGCATTCAATCACCCTGGCTTCACAATTGCTTTGAAATCATACTCCTGAAACAACAGTAGCCATCTTCATATTTTCCCCCCCAGCACAGGCTTGTTGATAAGGTACTTTAATGCAGAATGGTTTGTATACATCTTAAAGTGTTTTCCTAGCAGGTAATGTCTGAAATTCAGAAGCCCATACACCATATCCAAACCTTCGCTCTCTATTGTTGAATAATTCTTTTAAGCCTCAGACAACTTCCTACTCGCAAACGTTATAGGGTGATCTAATTCTCCTTCACCGTCTTGTGTCAGCACTACTCCCAGTGCAATGTATGACACATCCACATGCACATGAAATTCCTTCTTCCAATCTAGGAAGACTAGGATCAGAGCAGTGACCATTTTCTCCTTCAATACATCTAGAATTGTTGACATTCTTCATCCTAGTAGAATGTAGCATCCCTATTTAGTAGCTTTTCCTTTGGCGCAATAATCTGGGCATAAATATTGATGAACTTTTGATAGTATCCAGTATGACTGAGTGTTTCATGCAGCTATTTAACACTCCTTGGTGCCTCCAAATTGATTATAACCACGATCTTAGCGAGGTCCACCATTAAGCCTTGTTTTCATACCACATGACCCAGCAAGATTCCGAAAGGGGCGCAAAATAAGCATTTTTCAATTTTAGCGTGATCTGATACCTTTGGCATGTATCCAACATCAAGCGCAAATTGGTTACATGGTGCTTTACTAGTCCAAACACTGTCCAATCATCAAAATATACCTCCAAAAATTTGTGAATGAAGTCTTTGAACGCCGTGATGACTACGCGCAAGAAGATGTTGGGCACATTTTTATGTCCAAAAGGCATTACCGTATACTAAAAACATCCCCACTCTATCGCGAAGGTCATCTTACTCCTGTCTTATAGCGTGATCTTAATCTGATGGTATCCAGAGAACCCATTCATGAATGAATATGCTTCCTGTCCTCCAACATTGTCCAGTACCTCATCTGTGAATGGCGTCGGAAAAGGATCATGAACGCAAACATCATTGAGCTTCTTGAGATCTACGTAAATTCTTATTTCATCATTCTGCTTCTTTTCCTAAACTACCATTGGGCTCACCCAATAATATTCCTCTATTGCTTCAATAATACATGCTGTAAGCATCTTTTCCAACTCCAAGCGGACCTTTTCTTTATACTTTGTATTAAGGCAATAGGGCCTTTGCTTAATCATCTTTGCGTTCAGCTTCAAGGTAATCTTCATTACACCCAAGTCCCCTATTATTCCTTGCAAGTCTGAAAGCTTTGTAGGGAACAAATCCTTATACTCGCAGAGCAACTTAGCAACCTTATCTACTGCGGCATCATCCTTGTAGTCCCCAATCGTCACAAACTTCAGCTCCAATTCTATGCCAATTTTCACTTGTCTAGTCTTCAGTGGCGCAGTGATATCTGGATTCTCTATTTGTGGTCCTTCCACTTCGCGGTGACCTTCAGCCTCTGGGATGCTAATGTTCCTTGTATCCTCGTCTTCTTCTTTGGCAGTCCCATTATAACACTCCAACACATGGCGCAGATGGGTGGTCCAATCTAGTTGAATCAAATCCAAGGGATCCTGTAGTATTTTGAAGATTGTTGTGTTGACCTCCTGCAATGCCTCATCAATGCATTTGAATCCATCCTCAAAGCTTAATGTCATAAAAAGTCCTTGTCTCAAAATGTCCCACTCTTCAGTGCCATGGCAAAGCTTTGTTTCCAGGTACCAATTCATTTGTATTACATCCAAAGTATGATAGAATAAATGCACCCACTCAAGTTGCGGCTCCGTTGTTGGAAATAATACTGAGAGGGGGGGGTTGAATCAGTATTATCACATTAATAAAACTTTTTCATTTCCATAACCAGATTCATATATGCTACTTCCACAACTTCTTATGATTAAGTTAAATGATCTTCAATGAGTGCATTAGAACATTATCAACCATATTATCAGTTAACAGATGCAGTAACATAGAATAGATCATCACACATAAGGCACACACATGAACACCATGATATAAGGGGGAAACCCAATGCGGGAGAAAACCACCTGCTGCAAGTCATCTCAATCTTCTCTTAATAAGAAAATCCTTTTACAATATTTTGTACTGGTGCAGCCTTATACCAGTA
>APFE031258896.1:0-20708 GCA_000404065.3 Pinus taeda
GGGCACAACAATATTAATAAGGGGTACAACTACAATAGTAATGGGGTAATCACTAGTATTATGGGGACCCAACAGCTATGATCCAATTAAAATTCAGTTGGAAAAGGCATTTCATGACTAGGTGATTTTAAATAAGTTATTTCTTCTAAATATATTAGCAATAAATATACATCCTGCGTTCATATTTAGTTCCGTTAATTTAATTATATTTGTATTTTTGTTATTGATGTTTGATTTGTACATACATGTAGGAAAAAAAATCTTTGCATGGTTACATTGGAAGAATGACTATACCTAGTAATGTTTCATTTTCATTCAGTTAACAATAGAAATATATTAAATTATATTTAGATTCCTTTTTTGTTAGCATTTATTTTATTATTTCAGGATTTTTTTTAATAAGCAAGTAATGAATCTTGGTTTTTCTTAGCATCCCTTTTTTTTGCCAAAGTGGTTTAGAACATATCAAGGTTCTCATAGAATTAGATTATATACACTTTTAATGCACTTGATTTCATTGCTTTTGTAGAACTTCGTCACATTGTTAAAAAATGTTTTTTTGTGATAAAATCATGTATGAAGAAATTCCAATGAATTGTTATTGCTTGGAAATATTTGATTCACGATTATCTATGAAAAGCTCATTTTCACCTCTCTTGTCATCTAATTTAGATTTGAGGTGGATGTAATTCGAAAGTTCATTACGTAGTATTTTAGACTAAATAAGTAGATGATATTGAACATATGCGAATTTTGAGAAATCAATGGGGGAATTTGAAGATCTATGAGGTTAACTCATAGTCAATATGCTTCCAAGTATGCATTTTTCAGGTTCATCTCCATCTCTTGTTTGTTTTTATTTTTCATAGGTTATTTCTTATTTATATTTTGTTTCTTTTGTAGGTCTTCATTTGCTTGATCTTGGAGACTTTAGATAAGAAAGCAACCAACCATTTCTAAATTTGCAACATGTTTAGGCCTTTAGGTCTTCATTAAAACCCCGATAGGCCTTTAATACAGTATTAGAAGATCCATATTGGATCAATATAATATCATAACTCTCCTCATAATAAAGTCCCAATAAAATTATTCTCTGATCTAATATTTCCAATAATTATTATAACTATTAAAGATGTTTTTAAT
This sequence comes from Pinus taeda, assembly GCA_000404065.3. Classification (NCBI taxonomy): domain Eukaryota; kingdom Viridiplantae; phylum Streptophyta; class Pinopsida; order Pinales; family Pinaceae; genus Pinus; species Pinus taeda. The sequence continues at coordinate 1,144 of APFE031258896.1, forward strand.
TAAAAGGTGAAATTGAATTCGGTGCTTCATTTTAAATTAAATACTTTAAGAGCCATTGGCCTCACAATTACCACTTGGAATATTGACCTTCTGAATATCAGAACTTTTCATGTATGACATGTCTGATACTTCGATATACTTATATCGTCAATATCTGATATTCCTAATCCTTCGACTCTTTGATATTCCCCTCCTATCCATATTAGAGCTTCCTATCATTTGTCACTCTTTTCAACCCCTGATATGAAACATCCGATACAAGACCTTTGATATCCCTTGCGTCTCATATTTTTAGTCATTTCATAATAAAATCCTATTGGATGGTAATAATATTGCATTTTTCAAAGATACAACCATAATATTTCTTCGATATTTTTCTTTCGATAGGCTCATGCATGCAGAATTATGTGTATTCACATTTCTTAGTTAGCAATATGGGTCAGTAATCATATTTTTTTCTCTCATCGATACAACTAAAATGAAATTCCTACACTCATTATTGCTCAGATTTGCTACAAATGAAGATAAATTTCCCACAAAAATGTTGCAGTGAATGATCTTATCCATGATTTGATTTATGCTTGTACCAAATCTTACAAACTCTTGAGTTGAGTAGAAACATTGCATCACACTCGTTCATATTTTTTTCCCTTTAGTCACATCTATTTCTTCTGAAAGGATTCAAGGCCTCTAATTGGTGAATTTTGAATCCTGGTCCTTTGCTTTTAATTTTTCCAAGATCTTTCCTCAAAATTTTGGACTTTCTAGCCTATTGGACTCTTAGATTCATATTATATCGGAAACATTTAAAATGAATTATGAGATTTATCTCTCCAATATCCACATTTTACTTTTCCTTTACTGTTACATCCATCACATTTAGTAAAGGAAATGGCCCTTTACATGTAAAGGTAAGTGGTCTTGCAAATAATTTTTACAAAACTTCAAATTATCTCATTATAAGAATGAAATTTGTTAGAACTACATTATAAACTCTTACAAAACTTTTAGCCTCCAATACATGAATGTTTAATGTACTAAAAAGGCAAAGTTCGCACATTATACATTTTAAAATAATTTGTTATCAGACATGATAAATATCGCAAGTTTTGTTTGAAAAAGTCACAAAAAAATTGTTCCAATATCTTTCTTCCCTTGAATATTCTAAATATCAGGACTTCTTAAATCGGAGGTGAAATTTAAGTAAACTTTCGAAAATAAATTTCGTCGGAAACATTAAGAAGAAAAATATTTATTCATCTGAGTTTTTCTCATTAAGAAGTTTTGGAAATCTTGAGATCTTATCTTTCAATCTGTTTCTCTCATAAACTTGTAACTTCAGAATATTAAGATAAGTATTTTCGTAGGTCTTTAATCAATTCATTATTATCTTTCACTGCGCTCACATGAAGTATTGTTCGATTATTTTTGTATATATATGCTACTTTCATGTTATCATGGTGGACAAGAACATGGATATATTTTAAGAATAATTTCGTCAAATCCAAGTATTCATTCATTGGGATGACATTGTGACTTTAGGGATATACATTCTTCATAGAGTCTGCACATGGGCCTCTTTTCTCTTCTCGACAGTCTGCTTTGATAATTAGAAATTCCATCACCTGTGGTTCACTTACATTTTTCCCTTTGACTCATTATTGGATGCACATTTTTTCATCTTTTAATAAGAATTTTTATTTTCTTTTCAAGGCACTCTTGAGCAATCACTATGTTAATGAAACAATAAAAAAAAAATTTGGTGTAAATAAAAGTACTGAACCATGGTTAATTCATTTTTAAAATTATCTTTTATTTTAATTCTTGATATACCGCTCCATAATTATCATATGATGGTTCAAGTCTTCTTCATATACATAATTGCTACATCATTTGGGATTTTGAATCAATTTCAATGTTTGGGGATGATATAAATTTAAAATGGAAAAACAAAGAAAACAATCATTGCTACAATTGATAAAAAAACATATCTTCATTCTCTTTTCTAATAGAATTGGTTTATTTAAGATTTGTTGAACATTAAATATTGTTTTCTTTTAGTTGACTACTTGCTTTAGTTTAGATTTAATAAATAATGGTTTTGGGTTAATGAAATTTTAGTTAATTCAACTTCTTCTACTTTTAATTCTAATTAAAGGAAGAAGTTATCTTTTATTGGAGAAGATGGTATCTCTTAAATAAAATTAAATGAAATTATTCAATGATAAGTTTCATATGCCCAAATTCATTGATTTTCTTACTTTTGGTTTCATTTTTGTTTTTAATCTTTGTTGATCTTAAACTTTGTTTTTGCAGCTTTCCATAAACGTTTCACACCTCTACCAAATCAGATTTAGAGCTCATTCTCATTTGTTCGATTTTCTTTCAAGTTTTTAGGAGAAGAAGAAATGGTCCTCATCAAATCAGCTAAACTAGGGAGTTTCTGGATCTTTAGTCTGTTTCTTGAGCATTATTTTATCATAAAATGGTTAAGATGCTTTTATCAAGGTTTTTCTTTGAAACAAAAAAAATTGCAGCAACCAAAGATTTCTCATTTAGCTTATTATCACCTAACACTACTATTTACCCTTTCCATTTTGAGAGCCTCGTTTCTTATACCTTTGCAAGATAAAAATTTTAAAATCTCAACATAAAAGTAAATGTACACATGCTTATCTTATTTTACTCTTTTGTTGAGACATTTGTATAGTTAAAACTTGTTGGACTCACACATACTGAGGAAGCATGTGTATAGTTAAAACTTGTGAGTAGGTCAAAGCTTAGATGCAATAGTGTGGGATAACAAGTATTAATGCAACTAGATTGAGAGGGCATTGAGCCTTCTTGATGATTCTCTAATGAAGTTAAGAAGATCATGATAAAATATGCATTCATGACCTGTATCTATTATGTTCATCATATGTTTAATGAAATGTTTATGATGTGACTGACATGTTTTGAGAAAGATCTAGCACTAGTATTGATTGTTTAGACTTGTTATCATCTTAGAATTCATTCTATAAGGTTTTGGGTTGTTTTGGCAATGGATTGTAGACTAGCCCTGAAAACGTGGCATAGATATCGCAACCCCACCCTCTGAACTGGATAATTTCAGTCATAAGAGCTCTAAGACGTCCATTGACCCAAGCACGCTTACAGGAGGTGATCTTTTTAAAATTGGTGAAATGGTTCACGATGTCACTAAGGACACGCTCCAAGAAGTGATGGTGGAGTAGAACATTGTGTTGGGAGTGCTACGAACATAGCTATAGGGACTACAGGTGCAACCCCCTCAAACAGAAACGATGGCCCAATATCTCACAGCAGGTATATCAGAGATGGAACATATGCTGCGGGCCCGTGTGACCAACACTTTCGTGTTCCCTGAGGGCAGGTTAGTGGCAGCGAATGAAGTTGACCAAGCTACGGTGGGCAGGATTAAGGGGTTGAGCTTAAACTTGGCTACCCTTCCACGAGAAACCCTGTACAATTATAGGATGGGGTCATAGCCGAGCTTTGCGCTAGAGAAGGATGTACGCTACAGGTATTGAGCGAACAAAATATCAATATGGAATAGCTCAGCCGGTAGCGTGATGAACTTGTTGTGCAGACTCAAGGATTGACACAAGCAGTGGACGATGCTTATAGAACTGTCCCGGAATTGGCTGTCCCAACAAATCTACCAGTCGGAGTGCGAATTCACAAATTGGCCAGTGGATTCCACGAGTCAAAGGAGGAAGCAACGAGGATACAACTGGACCTCAACCTTAAGATTTCTGAACTGCGATTAAAGGGGAAGTCATCCACGCCCCCGGAAGTTCAGGAACAACGCACTGGCGCTATCCAAAAGGGGCTGGGGGAAATAGGATAGGTAGTGCAAAGCTGTACTACTATATTGGAAGAATCCTTCACGATCCTCACTTCCTTATAGGAGGACCCCACCATATAGTGCCTGGAAACAAAGGCGTGGGGCCATGGAATGTCCACAGGGAAGGGGGCTGAGGACATCGACCTAGACGAAGAGCATGCAGACCTAAAAACTACCTCGAAACAGTTAAAATGGCTGCGCATCTCTGAGAAACTGATCCCCATAAAGAAGACGAAGGCATCCAAGACGTCCATTAACTCAATCATGCTTACAGGAGGTGATCTTTTTGAAATTGGCGAAAGGGTGCACGATGTCACTAAGGATGCGCTCCAAGAAGTGATGGTGGAGCAGAACACTGTGTTGGGAGTGCTACAAACTTAGCTACAGGGACTACAGGTGCAACCCCCTCAAACAGGAACGATGGCCCAATATGTCACAGCAGGTACATCAGAGACGAAACATATGTTGCACGCATGCGTCACCAACACTTTCATGTTCCCCGAGGGCACATTAGTGGCAGCAAACGAAGTTGACCAAGCTACGGTAGGCAGGATTAAGGGGTTGAGCTTAAACTTGGCTGCTCTTCCATGAGAAACCCTGTACAGTTACAGGATAAGGTCATAGCCGAGATCCGCGCCAGAGAAGGCCGTGCGTTATAGGTGTTGAGTGAACAAAAGATCAATATGGAACAGCTCAACCGGTAGTGTGATGAACTCGTTGTGCAGACTCAGGGATTGGCACAAGCGGTGGACGATGCTTATAGAACTACCCCAAAATTGGTTTTCTCGACAGATCTACCAGTCGGAGTGCGAATTCACAAATTGGCCTGTGGATTCCACAAGGCAAAGGAGGAAACAACGAGGATACAACTGGACCTCAACCTTCAGATTTCTGAACTGCAATTAAAGGGGCAGTCATCCACGCCTTCGGAAGTTCAGGAAAAATGCACTGGCACTATCCAAAAGGGGCTGGAGGAAATAGGATAGGTAGTGCAGAGCTGTACTACTATATTGTAAGAATCCTTCACGGTCCCCACTTCCTTATAGGAGGACCCCACCATATAGCGCCTGGAAACAAAGGTGCGGGAGCTTCAAGTGCAGTATGACAATGTGTGCGGAATGGCGTAGATAGTTGTCCTAACCCAATGGTTGGTGAAGCTATAGTAGGTGAAGGCGTTGAAGGAACAGGTGGATGGCGCATGGCAGAAAGAGGCAATACTTAAAGCATGCGTCTAGCCTTGGATTGATGAGGACTTCCTTATCACTACCGATATCGAAGGAAAGATCACATAGATGAAGGTGATGCATGACTTAAGATAGGGATTTCCCCTTGATTGTGAGCATTCAGTCGAAAGAGTAGAGCAAATCCAATAGATAGAAGAACAGTGCACTGCGAACCTTCGTGCAACATAGGCATAGTTGGAGGGGCTCCGTGCCAAGATCACCGCACCAGTAGATTGACTTGGGATGAGTCACGATGATTTGTTTGGGGGCCTGTTGGGCATGGGATCCCCCGCATCATGTTTTTGGGGCTTGAAGCTCATGTTTTGGTCAATTATGTTGTAAGGCTCCGCGAATTGAGGGCGCAGAGCGTGAATTCTAGAATGAGTCATAGGGTTGTCTACCCTAAAATATTGTAATTTAATGTAAAGTTGTGTCGGGATACCCATGGTTTGTGGACCATGGGATTGTATAAATAGAGCGAGGCTCTAAGTTTAAAGAGAGGAAGGACAAAAGATAGAATAGCGAAGGCATGGTTCGGGGTTAGAGTTGGATTTTAAGTGTACTACAAGGAGGCCCAAGAGTAGGGTAAGACCTTCCACTAAGCGTGGTTGCTCTTATCCATCTTGCTAGTTGCAGGTGAACTACCAGCAGATATCCAGTTCTTGCCTATTGAATAGGACCTTCCTGAGCACGTGCAGTATGCTTTGCTCTGGGCCACGAAGGATGCCAAGCGGATTCACGTGATCAAGGTTTTTTGGGTGCTGATGGAGGCGAGCATCCGGATGTGGATTAATAGAAGGCCACAGTTGTCTCCCACAGTGTATGCCACTCTGAAGATCTTTGGAGAGTTTAAAGTAGACATGCACAACATTCATGTCCAGGCACGAAAGGATCCAGCAAAGGAATGGACAAAGCTTCCATTTATTGCTACTGATGACACCATCTTCACAACATTAGAAACATGGCCTCCAGAGTGGCGCACTCGAGACTTGGCAGGAATGGAGAAGGCTGTAGCCCAACAAGGAAGAAGGACACGAAGCTGCGCATCACGTAGCTGGCCGAAAAGCGGTGCTAGGAACAAGAAGTAGCCGCATAACAGAAGATGACCGATGTAGCAGCAGCAATGTAGATGACAGGAACAACAACAACACCAATAAAAGAGGCTGAGGGGGGCCATGAAATGTCCACAGGGAAGGGGGCTGAGGACATCGACTTGGACGAAGAGCACACAGATCTAGAAACTACCTCGCAACAGTTAAAATGGCTGCACGTCCCTGAGAAACCGGTCCCCATAAAGAAGACGAAGGTGTCCAAGACGTCCATTGACCCAATCATGCTTACAGGAGGTGATCTTTTTGAAATTGGCGAAATGATTCACGATGTCACTAAGGACGCGCTCCAAGAAGTGATGGTGGAGTAGAACGCTGTGTTGGGAGTGCTACGAATGCAGCTACAAGGACTATAGGTGCAACCCCCTCAAACAGGAACGATGGCCCAATATGTCACAGTGGGCAGGATTAAGGGGTTGAGCTTAAACTTGGCCGCCCTTCCATGAGAAACCCTGTATAGTTACAGGATGGGGTCATAGCCGAGAACTGCGCCAGAGAAGGCTATGCGCTACAGGTATTGAGCGAACAAAAGATCAATATGGAACAGCTCAGCCAGCAGCATGATGAACTCATTGCATAGACTCAAGGATTGGCACAAATGGTGGATGATGCTTATAGAACTGTCCTGGAATTGACTGTTCTGATAGATCTACCAGTCGAAGTGCAAATTAACAAATTGGCCAATGGATTCCACGAGGCAAAGGAGGAAGCAACGAGGATACAACTGGACCACAAAATATTTCTGAATTGCAATTAAAGGGGTAGTCGTCCACGCCCCCAGAAGTTCAGGAACAATGCACTGGTGCTATCCAAAAGGGGCTGGAGGAAATAGGATAGGTAGTGCAGAGCTGTACTACTATGTTGGAATAATCCTTCACGGTTCTCACTTCCTTATAGGAGGACCCCACCATACACGCCTGGAAACAAAGGCGCGGGAGCTTCAAGTGCAGTATGACAATGTGCGTGGAATGGTGTAGACAGTTGTCCTAACCCAACAGTTGGTGAAGCTACAGTAGGTGAAGGCGTTGAAGGAATAGGTGGATGCCGCATGACAGAAAGAGGAAATACTTAAAGCATGCGCCCAACCTTGGATTGATGAGGCCTTCCTCATCACTAGTGATATCGAAGCAAAGCTCACATAGATGAAGGTGATGCATGACTTAAGACAGGGATTTGCCCTTGACGGCAAGCATTTAGTAGAAAGAGTAGAGCAAATCCAACAGACAGAACAACAGTGCACTGCAGACCTTCGCGTAGCACAGGCATAGTTGGAGGGGCTCCGTGCCAAGATCACCGCACTAGCATATTGACTCGGGATGAGTCATGATGATTTTTTTGGGGGCCCGTTGGGCATGGGATCTAGGGCACAAAAATGTATATGCTCCAGTAGAAACTTAAACATATCAAATCCTGCCTTAAAGTTTGGAACAAAAAGGAATTTGGAGATATCTTCAAGGCCAAAAGAGAAACTGAGCAGAAGCTCCAAGAGATCAACCGAATCAACATCAATGATGGCTTCACCGAAGGGCGGAAGAAACTAGATGACACTCTGCAGGAAAAATGAGAGGATCGATGCTTACAAGAAGAAATTTTCTCGAGGCATAAATCAAGGATACAATGCATTAAAGAGGGAGAAAGAAACACAAAATTCTTCCACAAATCCACCATGGCTCACAAGGCACACAACAGAATTACAAAGATCAAATATTCTCAAGGTATTGAGTTTGTTTCTCACAATGATATGGAATTGATCCTTGTACAACACTTCTGCAATATTGCAAAGGAGCCACTGGAGGACAGATCTAGGTTCATTGACCATTTCACTCAGTTTATTCTTCGGCTGGTTACCAGAGAGGACAACCACAATCTCAATAGGCCAGTTTTGGAAGAGGAGATCAGTGAAGTGGTTAATGAAATGCAGAAATGGAAAAGCACCAGGCTCAGATGGATTCAATGTAGACTTCTTCAAAGCCCATTGGGAAACTATTAAACATGATATCCTTGAGGTTGTGGAAGACTCAAGAAGATCCAAAAAGGTACTGAAGGCCCTGAATGCATCCTTCATAGATCTGATTCCAAATCAAGAAAAGGCCATGACCCTGGATGGTTTCGACCCATAGCCTTACGTAATGTGGTGTATAAAATTATCTCCAAAGTAATAGCCAACTGACTCAAACCACTTCTACCCTCTCCCATATCGGAGGAGAAAACCGGCTATGTGGAGGGAAGAAAAGTCCTTAACAATATCATCCAAGCTCATGAGGTGGTACACTCTTTCAAAAGCAACAAACAAGCTGGTATGATCATTCACTTAGACCTAGTGAAAGCCTATGACAAATTGAGTTGGGCTTACATAAGAGCAATTCTAAGAGCGTATAGTTTTGACCATAATTGGATAAGTTGGGTCCTGGAATTAGTTACCTCAACTAGTTTTTCCATATTGCTTAATGGAGCTCCATTAAGGACCTTCACACCCTCCAGAGGACTCAGACAAGGAGATCAACTCTCACCATTCCTCTTCATCCTTTTGATGGAAGGGCTAGGTAGAACATTTAAGATGGCGAATGCTAAAGGATGAATTTAGGGTATCAAACTTACTGCAGATGGAGAGGTAAACAACCATCAACAATTTGTGGATGATACAATGCTGCAGGGCATACCCACAGTCAGGGAAGCCAAAGCAATCAAAAACATCTTAAATGACTTTGCTATGGCAGAAGCCACAGAGGTAAGCCTAAACAAGTCCAAAGTTTTTTTATTTAACACTAATGTTGGTATTTAGAGAAACATTACCAGAATTATTGGATTTCAAAGAGAACAACTACCTTCCAAATATCTTGGCATTCCTCTTATTGACAAAACTCTAAGCAAGAAAGTGTGGGAGCTAATTTTAAATAAACTTCAGGACAAGGTCAGAAAATGGACATGCATATCACTGAATTTGGCAGAACGCCTTGTGCTCACACAGGTGGTCTTACATGCCATTCCCATTTTTATGTTTTCAGCTCTTCCTATTCCTCAAGGTATTAAGCAGTAGATAAGAAGCATACAAAGGGACTTTCTATGGGGCATAGGGTAAGACAAAAATAAGTGGGCTTTAGTAGCCTGGGACAAGCTTTGCAAGCCCAAGAGCCATGGTGTATTGGGGCTTCACGATCTTGAAACCTTTAGCAGAGTTTCAGGAGCCAAGCTTTGGTGGATATGGATTAAGGGACTGAATGACCCCTGGGCTAAGATTTGGAAGCAAAAATATGCCAAGCACTGGAAGGAGAAAGATCATATTTGAATGTTAGGGCAAATCAGGGGATCCCATATTTGGAACCTTGCCTACGATAATAAAAACATTGTTTAGCAACATTGTTTTTGGGAAATTCGAGCAGGGGACCTTGCTCGATTTTGGGAGGATAACTGGCAACGGGAACCCAACCTATATAGGAAGGAATTTGCAGCTCTCAAAAGTGAGATAGACAACAAAGGTATGGTTTTGGTAAAAGACTTCTGAAATCAAGGGGGAAATAATGGAAAATGGAGGAAGTGGAAGGAGCTAGGATACAGTGATGAAAGCCCGTTGAAGACAAAGGTAGAAGCTCTTACCTAGGAGCTAGAGCATATAAGGATTCTAGTTTCTTCCTCAATCGATCAATTGAGATGGGGATAAAACACCGAAGGAAACTTTAACCACAAAGAGGCCAAATAGGAAGTCACGGGACTCAACTTTGTGAAACTTGATCAGGTCTGGAACAAAATTTGGAAAAGTCTACATTAGATGGAAATAAAGTTATTCATCTATCTAGTGTATCAAAGGAAGATCTTAACTTGGGAGAATCTTCTTAAGAAAGGGTTCATTGGTCCTTCCAAGTGTTACCTATGTGGCGCTCAAGAGGAGACGATTAAACACCTTCTCAACCTTTTTCCTTTCACTTCAAAGGTGTGGGACTGGGTGGCCTTTATTTTTACTCAAACTGATAGGGATCATATTAGCATATCCAACACTCTAAAGAATTGGAGGAAGAACTTCTCAGGGAATGACATAGTTAATAAAGCCTGGATTCTGGTTCCCAGTTTTGTCATATAGAATGTGTGGAAGGAACGCAATAGTTGAATCTTCAAAAACAAAGTAAACAAGCCCCAACACATAATTGAGCAACTTCTAAGGCAGCTCAAAGACACAGTAAGAAGCTTGCTAAGGACCCTTCCTAAAGATACTCCTTTGTCTCAAGAGGAGAGAATTATATTTCACTTGGGTCTTCAGTTTATCAGTCCTCTAGGAATAATAAAGGCAGTGAGCCTTATAAACAAGAGTGTTAACATTTAGAGGCCCCCTCCTCATGGTTTCTTAAAGGTTAATATTGATGGGGTAGCTAAGGGCAACCCAAGATTAGCGGGCTTTGGGGGTGCCATAAGAAACAATCAGGGACAATTACAAAAAATCTTCCATGACCACTTGGGGAAGGAAACTAACAACATGGCTGAGCTCATGGCATTAGAGCAATGCTTGGAAATCCTTGTGAATTCAAGTTCACACAATTTTATAATTGAAGTGGATTCAGAATTAATTATTAGAGTGGCTAAGAAAATTAGCAATGAAACCTCTCTAGATAAAGTGTCGAAGCACTGAAAGCTTTTGCAGCTTTTTTACCGCATCTATTCTCACCTACGAACCCTCAAAACTGTCAGATTTTCTCATGTGAAAAGGAAGGTTAATATGTTAGCGGATTTTTTGGCGAATGAAGGAGTCACAAATAGGGACAGGGATTCTAGGGATGCTTGGGATTCGCTTCCCCTAGGTAAATTACGGGAGGACTGTCTCTGTCAGGCAACCCAGGATATGGAACTATGGATTAATAGGATGGATCAAAGGGACTCAGAAGACTGGCGGGAGGATGGAGAACTCCACACAGTCTAACTCGCCTTGGTTCGGTTATCTTCCAAACTGTGATTTCCTTACGATTGAATGATGAAAGGATTGACTAGGATAGATCCACAGGATGAGGTGGCCTTCCTCATCTAGATTAGGTGGTCACCAATAGCGAATCCAGGTGGATGGGATTGGATCAAGAACTGCTCGCAGGACAAAATTGATGGAAATTACGTGGCAAAAGGATGTGTTTGTTTTTTTGTGAGTCAACCATTTCATTACCACAAGCGATATATCGGGTGGGGTCATAATGGTTTCTGGTTTTTCTGTGTTTGGCTCCAATTCCACTCTTCGCGTGACATATTTCGGTGCGAGGAGAGAGAAAATTTCCCTCATCAGGTGGTTAACTCTTGTGCTTCTCGTCCTTCTGATATTCATGAAGACTGTTGTATCTTAGTCAGTTGATCAACAATGACGATTTGTTTGTACTAGTTGGTCGAACTCGAAATAAGTTTAGAGTGTCATGCTTTCATTTCCCGTGAGTGCGTTGACATTTTTTAAGATTGACTTGTGGTGGGGCCCCTCATGGATCCACAACAAGTCTTCTTTGGCCTTTTCTGACCTCCAGTTCATTGTACTTGCCCTCATTTGATGCATGACAACACTATCAGATAACCTTGTGCCTTTTTTGTTTTGTGGTTCTCCCAGAATTTCTATTTAGGTTGCTCTTAGTTTTGGGTGATTGGTTTGGTTCGGTGTGCCTGGCTGAGTGATGAACTCTCACAGAGCGAGTGCGTATTATTTTAAAATATCTATTTTTGGCTAAGTTTAATAGATGATCCTACTCTTGATAAAAAAATATTGAAAAATAAAATAAAAAAACCGTGAAAGTGTTGTTCAATTGATTGAACAATAATCGTTCAATCAATTAAAAAAAAATAAAAATAAAAAAAATGAAAAGAGTATTGTTCAATTGATTGAACAACAATCATTCAATCGTTTGAACAACAAAATTGTAAAAACACAAAAAGTGTTGCTCAATTGATTGAACAACAATCGTTCAATCGATTGAACAACAATCATTCAATCGATTAAACAATAAAATCGAAAAAAATGCAAAAAGTGTTGTTCAATTGATTGAACAGTAATCATTCAATCGATTGAATAACAAAATCAAAAAAAATGCAAAAAGTGTTGTTCAATTGATTGAACAACAATTGTTCAATCGATTGAACAACAAAATTGTAAAAACACAAAAAATGTTGTTCAATTGATTAAACAACAATCGTTCAATCAATTGAATAGCAAAAAAAAAAGTGATGTTCAATTGATTGAATAGCAATTGTTCAAACTATTTAACAACAAAAGACCAAAAGTGTTGTTCAATTAATTGAAGAGCAATCGTGCAAACGATTGAATAACAAACACGCAAAAAGTGTTGTTAAATTGATTGAACAGTAGTCGTTTAATCAATTAAACAACAAACATGAAAAAAATATTATTCAATTGATTGAACAACAATCGTTCAATCGATTGAACAACAAACACACAAAAAGCATTGTTCAATTGATTGAACAACAATCATTCAATCGACTGAATATCAAAACAAACACGGAGACAAATAAGTGATGTTCAATTGATTGAACAACAATCATTCAATCGAGTGAACAACGAAACACATAAGGTGTTGTTCAATTGATTGAACAACAATCCTTCAATCGATTGACAAAAAAATGCACAAAGTGTTGTTCATTTGATTGTACAACAATCGTTCAAGCGATTGAACAACAACACACACACAAAAATAAGTGGTGTTCAATTGATTGAATAGAAATCCTTCAATCAATTGAACAACAACATGCACACAAAAATAAGTGTTATTCAATTAATTGAACAACAATCGTTCAATCAATTGAACAATACTTACTAAACACACCCAAAGACAAATCAAATTTGTTCGTTCTACCGAATAGCAGTTGTTCATTTTCAAACAGAACAGAAACTACAACTTTGAAGGAAGCAAAACTGAAACACAAAAGCATAAGAGAAATCAGAAAAGAAACAACACTTTATTTAAAAATAGTAAATTAATTAATTAATTAAGTTACAAAAACTATGATGTTGATTCCTAAGGGAATATCAATCTGTCAATGAAAAAAAATGATCTCTTGGAAAAATGCTTTGGCAGCAGTAACATGAATCTTCAAATGGAAATCAATTCTCCATTTCTTATATTATGAATCCGTTAGGTAATAAATTGGATGGAATTCTCTTGTTTCATTAACATTTCTCTCAAGAATCACTCGTTCATAAATTGAATTCTTTTATTCTCCTAGAACCTGCAAAAAAACGAGTGTTTACCTGCAATAAAACATGAAATCATGGAATAAGAAAAGTGATGTGGCTCTCATAATCCAACACATATGAAAAAAATAACTATTTACTCTGTAAAACAAATCCACATAAATATAAACAAAGAAAAATTTATTTGTCACCTGCGGGTGAGTAGTGGTCGACCATATTAACCAACAATATTTTAATCATAACTCCTTTTTTTTATCCGATTTGAGTGATTCCAAAGCCAAATGAGATGTAATTCAAAGTTATATCACAAATAGAAACACTTTTTGAAAATTTCATGAAATGATATGTCTATTTTAGCTAGAACGACCCACATAACAGAGTCATTTTCGATTTCCCAGCTTAGACCAACACTAGATATGTTAAACACAATTTTTTCATTTGATGATGGATTCGAATGATTAAAATTGGAGATTAAATTATATTCATGTATATATCTCCAATAGAAATAGGTTTTTAATACAAGAAGAATTCATGGATCAAATATGCAAGTGAACAGCTGGAAAAACAGAGTTTTAAAAGTGTAGATTTACGATAGACAATCAATATTTTAGTCATAACTCTCTCATTAAATATCGAAATTGAGTGATTCAAATTGATGTATAAACTATATTAATAGGGGAATATACCATAGAAATAGGTTTTAAAAATATAGTCATTTAGGCCTCCAAAAACTGATTGTCCCAACTTTGTTCTTGAGCTGCTTACAAGACACCCTGTCAATGTTTTGGTTATAGGTTCTACGTTTCAAATCCTAATGGAGTGATTCAAGTTGAGTTGGAAAGTAGACATCAAGGGATGCTTAGGATAGAAATATTTTTTAAAAATATTCCCTTTTGGTACCTCAAAATATGATTGTCTCAACTGTGTTTTCAGAACTTTCATCAAGCCCGCAAGTCAAAAAATATGATATTCAAGCAATTTTTCCAAATTGGTGATAGAAATGAATATGAGTGTTTTTAGAACTGTTATTTTTAATATAATACATATACATACACAAATAAATTAAAATATTTATCACCAATGTTGATTTCCACAGCGTGCTGCAATAGAAACAACTATTTTTACATAAAAAAAAATGTATTTATTTATGTTCTTATTTATTTTATTTTCTACACTAACGTACTCTGCTTTGAAAAGTGAATATGCTTACGTATAAGTGTACTTCCAATGGAGCCATTTTAGAAATAAGGCCTCAAGTATGTACATACCCAAATCTTAAAAATGCATGTTAATAAATATTACAGTATGAGAAGCCAACTTCCCTTGAAAAGATGGTGTAAAAAATTGTTGAAGTATGGATTGATGCTGCAAACAAATGATGGATTCAAACCAATCTTCAATATCCTTTACTTTCTTGATTTCCCATAGCCATCATATCATGAAGTTCTTGAGTTTTTAAAACGGCTTGTTGATGCAGACTAGAAGAAACCTCATTTTCTTCCATAACTTATACAATTTATGGATTTGAAAAATTCCCAATCTCAATATAAGTTTTCTGCAATGGTGCATGTGAGATAGAATGGGTGGGAAGGGTAGGTAAATTTTGCAGTTCAACATTGAAAGCATGTTGTACTGGTTTATTCTGGCGAGGGTGTGAAATTAGTTGAGCAGGAAATTATGTAGGGCATGAAGCATTTTGATGATGTAGTTGATTGGGTTGTGAGAAGGGTTTTGATAGACAGGCAAGATGTTGTTGAAAAACTAGAAAAGAATATGGATGATGTGTCTCTGCTACAAGATGTGGGAGAGTATCCATGTAAACATAACATGAACCATGCAAAACTTGTAGACAATATTGGTGATGGTTATATTGAGATTGACATGGTTTACCTAACACAGGAGTATTCCATAATGGATTATGCAAGAAATAAAATGGAGAGTAAGTGTCCTGAACCATACATGTAGGCCATGGTTTCCATGGTTTTTACCTTGTTGCAGCTTCCCCATGTTGAAAATAATACTGAGAGCGGGGGTGAATCAATATTATCAGGTCAAATAATCTTTTATTCTCAAACTTATATATGCGCTACTTCAGATATGGAAACTAGCGTATACACGCAATTGTGTCTACAACAAATAGTGTATAACCAGTAAACTTAAGGTTTAATTAATCCATTTGATCTTTAATCAGTGCATCAGAACTTCATTAACCATAAGAACAATAAACATGTGCAGTAAACATAATAGATCATCACACATATGAACACAAGATATAAGGTGGAAACCCAATGTGGTTGAAAACCACCTGCTACAATGATTCTCTATATTCTTGTTAATAAGAAACTTCTTTTTACAATATTTATGCATTGGTGCAGTCTAATACCAATACACAAGGTTCTACCTGCAAAAGGCTACAACTTTCTCTCGTTCTCCAGCTTCTCCTGGAAGGGATCTACAACCCCCTTAGCTTTAGTACTAGCTAATATACTAGTACGTAGGTGCTGACCTACAGAAGGCTACAACCTTCTCTTTTCTTCCAGGGACCACGTTTAATAAATTTTCAGACTGGATCCATAAATAAAATCAATCAAACATCAAATGTATCTGCATCAACCAAACCCCTTTGCACCAACCAAAACTGAATCAATCAATCACTTCTCTGAATGCTGTACCCAGAATACAGTAACAGTAACCAGACACCAATGCAACAATAAATAGAAGTATCTGAAACATATTTTATGAGATGTACGCTACTTCAAGATGAAGAACCTGTGTGCATACACTTCCGTATTAAGGAAAACCAGCGTATACGCTATTTTAAATTACTGAACCAACGTGCATACACGCCTTTGCTGTTCCGAACCTGCATACAGATCTATAAAAGATAATTTACGCTTTTCAATTATTCAAACATCAGTTATACCCAGATTATCAGATTTATAGATCAAGTCATGCGCTAAATATAATAGATCAAAATCACACAAAGATACTACTATTAAAGCCTGAAGATCTTGACCCATCAGTAGAACTTATCATTTTTCTAGCACCGAGGTTCCTCCTTGGTTCAGATCCAGCTATGCACCATAACTGAATGACTAGTATTCTAGATCTTGCTCTTCATAAGATATTCAATCCTTGAGTGAGTGTCTTTGCCTAATGATCTCCTTCCCCTTTTATAGTCTCAGGCCTTACTCGATACCATGATCCAAAACCACTTAGAGCCAATACTTGGGTTCAACACTTTGGATGAGATACCATGGTCCAAAACTATAGGTCCAAATACCATGGTCCAAAACTATAGGTCCAAATACCATGGACTAAAAATAAGTTTTCCCACATGTACGCACTTTTTTGTGCATGAAAGTGCGTGCATACGCATATGCGACTTTTGATTGGCGATCCCGTGTGTATACGTGACTTGGTTAAGTGGAAATTGCGTATATCTCTTTTTCCTTTATTTTGAGAGCTTGAACTGTGATCTGTCATCTGAGTGAGTTGCCGTCAAGGACAACACCTGTGTCACAGTGCCAAACCTGAGTCATAATGGCAACAATATCCCCCTTTGGACTTTATGGCAACCCCAAGTCACTCAAAATAATTCTCCTCCTTTGTCATCAACGGCAAAGGGTTGTGCTCCCCCTGACTACACGCTGAAATCTCTGCTTTGGTGTGTTGTTTATGCTCCCCCTGACTGTAGGCAAGGTCTGTAAAAGGATGTTCTACAAGAAAGAACATGACTCTAGACATCATAAAAGACCTTCCTTTCACCAACGACTCATACATACATCCATCTGCCAGCCAAGTGGGGATATACCAATATTGACTCATCCACCCAACCAAGTAGGGATACACCAAAAGTTTACACATGATAAAACAAGAACATTAAATCATCCATCCCAGATATAGTGGGGAAACCAAAATAGGTCATTACATGACCTTGATGATAAAAGATATACATGACATAGAGACAAAATATCTACAAAAAGACTATGATAGTCATCAACAACTATCATCAACAACATCTGTCAATCATCATTCAGACCAGCAACCATGTTCTCCCTCAACACCTATTCCTCCTGAAACCAAAAACAACTGTGAAATTGAAACAAGATCTTCTAAGATAATGCCAACAATGCATTATTAGAAGTATATTCTCCCCCTGAACCTGTACCAGATGGTCTCTGTCAGATCCATGTTAGACTCTTTTCATCCTAAGTCTGGTCCTCTATTTTTCTTCAAATCAACATATACGTGACTATATCCACAGAAACTGGCGTATGTACGCGGATGCTCCTCATGAAACTCACATACAACCACTTTTAGATAAGTTTCAAGAACAAGATGATGCATCAACTACTCCCAGCTTTTGTATGAGGTATTCAAATGTCTCCCTGGGCAGTGGTTTGGTGAATATATCAGCAACCTATTCCTTGGAGGGAACATATTCCAATTTGACCTTTGGTTCAAGCACTCGTTCCCAGAGAAAATGATATTTGATAGGTATGTGCTTGGTCTTTGAATGCATGACTGGATTCTTTGAAATACTGATTGCACTTGTATTATCACATAAAATGGAGATAGGTGGAGTACAAATGATTTTAAAGTCTTGCCAAGTTTGCAACATCCAAAGGAGTTGTGTGCAACAAGATGCAACAACCACATATTCTGCTCTAGCTGTAGATAATGCAATTGAACTTTGTTTCTTGCTGAACCAAGATACTAATTTGGAACCCATAAAGAATGCACCACCACTACTGCTTTTCTATCATCCACACTTTCTTCCCAATCTGCATCTATGTATGCATGAAGTGTGAGATCTGTATTTCTAGGATACCATAAACCATAGTTTTGTGTTCCTTGAAGATATTTGGAAATCCTTTTAACTGCCTGAATATGTGCTTCTTTTCGATTTTCCTAGAATCTTCCAACTATTCCCACTGCATGCATGATGTCTGGTCGAGTACCTGTTAGATAGAGTAGACTACCAATCATGGATCTATAGGTTGGTTGATGTACTGCTGTTGAATCATCATTTGCATTGAGGCTGCATCCTGTTAACATAGGGGTACATACTCGTTTCAAATCTTCCATGCCATATTTCTTCAAGATCTGCTTGAGGTACTTGGTTTGTGATAGAAAGATACCGTCTTTGTTTTGTTGGACTTGTAACCCAAGAAAATATGTTAGCTCACCAAGCAGGGACATTTCAAATTCTTTCTGCATCACTAAAGCAAATTTTTGACTCATGGCTTCTTCATTGCTACCAAAGATGATATCATCAACATACACAACAAGTATTAGCAATTTATCATTATCAATTTTTTAAAATATATAGATTGCTATCTGCTAAATCCTTTTGAAAAACCTTGTGATGGAGGTATTTGTCCAGACGATAATACCAAGCCCTTGGAGCCTGTTTAAGAACCATCAGAGTGCCTTCTTAAAGTCTGCATACAAGTTTTGATCATTTCCAAGGATGAATCCATCTGGTTGCTCAATGTACACTTCTTCTTCTAAGTCTCCATTTAAAAAGGCAGATTTCACATCCATTTGATATACTTTGAACTTCTAAAAGCTAGAAAGAGTAAGGAACATTCTTACGGCTTCAAGTTTAGCAACCGATGCAAAATTTTCTTCAAAGTCTATATATTCTTGTTGAGCATACCCTTTACAAACAAGTCTGGCGTTGTTTATAATAACTTCTCCATTTTCATTAAGATTTTTTTTTAATATCCACTTGGTCCCTATGACATTCTTATCATTAGGCCTAGGAAACAATTCCCAAGTGTTATTCTTTTCAATCTGCTCAAGTTCTTCATTCATGGCCTTGACCCAGCATTCATCTTTGCATGCTTCACTTAAATTTCGTGGTTCGACGGAGGAGAGAAATGCTAGATAGCTTGAAGCTTCTATAATAGTCCTTATTGTTTGAACACCTACCTCTTTCTGCCCCAAAATTTGAGTCTCTAGATGATTCTTCTATACATACCTGGATGGAGTCTTTTCTTCTACCCTTATCTTTTCTTTTGGAGCTTCATAGGTTTCTTCTTCATCATTAGTCTGATTTGAAGTTGAAGGATAGTCCTCTTCATCTTTAAATATTCGGTTTTTATCTGCTTTGGATTTTCGCCTACTTCATCAACCACTACATCAATACTTTCAACAATTTTTCCAAGTATTTTATTGTAACACTTATATCCTTT
>APFE031258897.1:0-10169 GCA_000404065.3 Pinus taeda
ACATTCCAAAACCAAACCCTAGGAGATGAAACGCCAAACTGTGGGCCCCGTTTGGGGGTAAGTTGGTACATCAACTTCACGGGGTCGTAACTTTAGCATATGATCTCCGTTTGACGTGTACAATATCTCATTAGAAAGATTTATTCGAGCACTATCATTGTTGGAAAGGGCAACATCGGTCCATTCCATGGACCCATGTTGCCCTTGGATTCCCCACAAAACGTCGTTTAGGGCCTCAAAACGGCTCCGGAAGTTCAGGACCCGAAAAACTGCTAAAAATAGTAAGTTGTGCTACAATTAAGGAAACTGAAAATGCTGAAAGAGACAATTGTGGGGATCCAAATGGGATAGGTGGGTGGCCACCAACATCCACCTGGATCACTTTACCAGTACTAAACTTTTTTCCAAGTCAACATCACATCATAACCATCATACTGTACCAACTGTTAGGTCACATCATACGATAAGTGTCTAAAATGTACATCTTTTTCATTTTCTTGCATCATTATGATTTGAGTGACATGACCCCCTTGCCACTTGATTCAAGTAAGGTAGGGTTTATATCATATTAATGTATGATACATCATGTGCCATGACACCAATACCCTAGGGTACATCATGAATTCGCATGCCACATATCAATTCTCAAAATTTGCATCATTATACAGGATACCACCATTTATTTCCTTTCTGTCGTTGTTACTCTAACCCAATCTCTCATGATCCTTATGTATATCCTTGAATTTCTTGCCAATTATAACAACCCACCACTACCAACTTTGCCAAATTTTGGAAACTTAACAATATTCTCCCTAACTAGAAAGGCATACCACATCTATTGTAACTGTAACAATGTTTGCAGCGACATAGAACCATGGGAAGAGTTGTTGTGCATCACGAAACAAACTCAACTAACTTACAACATAATTACCAAAGAGTTTACAATAATTTTCAAAATCTTAGGTGACTAGCATAATTTTAGAAGTTGAAGGGATTAACAAATCCATTTCTCTTAAATTCGCACAAAATTTGACAGATTAGAGTTCGAATGTAAAAGGAATAGAAATTACAGTTATAGAAGAGGTAATTTGTTGAGTAACAAGTTTACCTTCGATAGGATTAAGTTGGTTCAGAAGGAAAACATATGTTCCAATAGCGAAGGCTATTTTTCTAAGAAAGGGTGAACAAATAAAGAATAAGGACAAAGTTATAGAAAGAGCTTTACTGCCACACCCATGGGAGGATGTAGCATAACTTGAGAAAAAATATATTACTTGTGAAGGCTAAGTTTTGATAGTTTTCAACTATCATTTCATGTTTTTGGCCCATATCCATCATGGGAAATTGATCAACATGCATGCTTACTTCTTATTGGAATCAATGACGCATATGGCCAATGTTGTTCACTAGGAAAGGTACCCATAAACCTGCATAACAAAGTATGGGTTGATTAAGCTTGTCATTATTGATGCATTTCAGAAACAAGGTAGAAAATGATAGGATTGGTGGCCTCTATCGCAGGTTTAGCTTAAGGAGTTGGAAGAGAAGAATCATAGGAGTAAAATAGAAAAATAAACGAAGGAACAATGCAAGGATGTTGGAATGGAAGACACAAGACTGAGTAGAGGGGATAGTACTTACATGGAAGGTTATTTTTCCAAAGGCTCTCATGCCGACACTCTTGTTGAGGGCCTCCACGTTGATGCTCTAGTTGATATAACTAGTGGACAATTGGGAAGCTCAAAATTTGAAGTTGATGTTATTGAAGAAGAGAAACCCCTAAGGACAAGAATCAAGAAAAAATTGTTGAAGAAGCTTATGGGTGGGAAACATATATTGCATCTCTTCCTGAGTTTTGGGACACATCTCCCTACTTATTTTGAAATGGATAGCCAAAGGTGTAGTAACTGGGTTTTCATTCTGTATATTAAATCTTTCCAACACCTTTTGTATGTACTCACTGTGAGACAATGTTACTTTGGGATTTTTCCTGTCTCTAGTTATTCTCATACCAAGGATTTTTTTTGTAGCACCCAAATCCTTCATTGCAAAGAAATTTTCCAATTTTCCTTTGACAAAATTTATTTCTTGCATGTTATACCTTGAAACAAGCATGCCATATACATACAATAACAATATCATAAAGCTTCCATCATTTTTCCTTTTGAGATAAACCAATGATCATACATACACCTACCAAATTTTAGATACCACTACCTTAGAGCCTGTTTTAGGCCATACAAGCTCTTCTTCAACCTACACACTAGTTTCTCCTTACCTTTGAACTCATACCCTTGTTGCTGTTGCATATAGATACCTTCTTCCAAATCCCCGTCAAGAAAAGTTGTCTTTACATCTAACTGCTCAAAATGCAAATATTCAGTTGCTACTATACTTAAAATAGTTATGATTGAAGTTATTTTAACAACAAGAGAAAATATTCCATCAAAGTCTATACCTTTTTTCTCTGCAAACTCCTTCACCACAAGTCTAGATTTATAATTTTTTCAACCTCCATCTTCTTTCTTCAACCTGTAAATCTATTTATTCTCCAATGTTGTTTTACCTGCAGGCAACTTGAATAAGTCCCAAGTATTGTTATGTACCAACGAATCCATCTCTTCTTTCATGGCTAGCTCCCACTTCTTCTTGGTTACTACCTAGATTTCTTCTTCATAACGTCTTGGTTCACCAGAAACAGTCAACAATACACAATATAATTAAGGAGAGTATCATTCAGGAGGTCTACTTATCCTGGTAGATCTTCTGACACCACTTTCAAGTGTTTGAGGTGTATGTTGTTGTTTTGGTAGCTATTTTTGTCGTGGTTGTTGATCATTATGATTTTTAGGCACCTTTATTTTTCTGTGATCTCATCAAGCACGACGTATTCCCTATTTTATTTTTCCTATTTCTTTTCCTACGTCTGATCCTTATACAAAATCTTTTAATTGAATATGACATATCTGCTCCTAACGATTTTGTGATTTTCGTAATCATATAAGAGATAACCAAAATGATTAACACCATATCCAATAAAGGTACATTTCTTTGATTTTTCCTCAAGCTTTGTTCTATTTTCTTTATTAAAGTGGACAAAGGCTTCACAACTTAAAGTCTTTAAAAATGGGTAGTTTACCTTTTTACCTATCCATGCCTCCTCTAGAATACCACCATCCAAAGAACTTGAAGGCTCTCTGTTTATTAGATAAACAAAAATATCTACAACATCTCCCAAAATTGTAAAGGCAATTTTGCATGCAATCTCATGCACCTTTCACACTCCATGATTGTCCTTTTCATCCTTTCTGACACACCATTTTCCTATGGTGATCCTAGACCTGTCTTCTCTCTGCGAATTCCATGCTCTGAACAATACTTATCAAACTCTTTGTTGCAATATTATCCTCTATTGTTTGATCTACGACACTTCAACTTCTTTCATGTCTCATTCTTAGCCAAATATTTCCATTTATTGAAAGTATCAAATACATTAGATTTATTCTGAATACAATAAATCCAATTTTTCCTAGTTGCATCATCAATAAAAGTAACGTAATAGCGAGAGACATCGAGAGATGATACCTGAGAAGGTCCCCATACATCTGTATGCACAAGCATTAATTTTTCAATTTTCTTTTCTTTCCCAACTCTAAGAAATCTTACTCTCTTCTATTTTCCATAAACGCAATTCTCATAGAAATCCAAATCAACATGCTTCAAACCTAGCAAAAAATTTCTTGAGTGAAGAATCTGTATCCCCTTCTCCCTCATGTGCATGAGCCTATGATGCCACAATGTTGTATTTTCTCCTGTGGAGGTTAAAGCATTAACATAATTAGAACTACTATTGCATAAATACAATGTACCAACTTTTTCTCCTTTTTCTATTACCAGGGCTCCTTTAGTGACCTTCTCGGTTTTATTTGTAAAAGTAGTTACACAAACTTCACCACCTAACCACCCCATTGAAATTATATTTTTATTTAGATATGGAACATGTCTTACCTCCTTTAATTGCCATTGGTTTCTATTCTGTTGTTTTATAAAAACCTTACCAATTCCAATGATTTTATAGGGTTTATCATCACTTAGACGAACTTGTCCAATATCCTTGAACATAATCATGAAAATGTTTCCTATCAGGTGTCGCATGGAATGAGGCCCTTGAATCTACCACCCAGGAATCAATAATATTTTCTAATGAAAGAATCAAAGCATCTTGCAACACATCACCTATCACATTCGCTTCATGATTGTTTTCTTGTTGTGCGTCTCCTTTTCCCTTCTGAGACTTACAGTCTTTCTTCAGATTTTCTTTCTTTCTACATTTCTAGCACACTATCCCCGATCTAGATTTCAATCTGCCTTTCCTTGACTTACTAAGATATCCCAGGTTCTTTCCTCTTTCCATTTTTCTTCCCCTAGTCTCTGCATCCAATCATTACTTGATGTCTCACCAAAGCTTTTTTTCGCATTCCCCACTAAGGATGGCACCGACAACATCATCAAATTTTAAAGCACTAGATCCAGAGGAAGAGTTACTAATGGCCATAAATAAACCATTCCAAATTTCTAGCAACGAGCATAGAATTAACAGAGCCCAAATTCATCATCAAAATTTACCCCTACAAAACTTAATGTTGGAAATAATACTCGGAGGGGGGTGAATCAGTATTGGCAAGAATATAATTTTTCATTTTCATAATCAGATTCATATACGCTACTTCAGTTAATGGAACTTGCATGTATACGCAACTGTATTTAAGGCAACTAGCGTATATCCTGCAAACTTATGATTTAGTTAATTCATCATATGTTGATCTTTAATCAATGCATCAAAACCATATAAACAGAACAGACAATCGCACACATGAACACAAGATATAAGGTGGAAACCCAATGTGGGTGAAAACCACCTTCTGCAATTGTCTCTATCTTCTTTTTAATAAGAAACTTCTTTTTACAATTTTTGTACTGGTGCAGTCTTATTCCAACACGCAGGCTTCTACCTACAGAAGGCTACAACCTTCTCTCGTTCTCCGACTTCTCTTAGAAGAGAGCTACAACCCCCTAGCTCTTTTACTAGCTGATATGTTTACTAATACGTAGGTGCCGGCCTACAAAAGGCTACAACCTTCTCTTTTCTTCCAGGGATCACATTTCATAGATTTTCACACTGGATTCATCAATAACATCATTTAAACATCAAATATATTTGCATCAACTAATCTCCTTTGTACCAACCACAACTGAATCAATTAATCACTTTTCAGAATGTTGTAACTAGAATACAGTAACCAGAACCCAAGCCAGAACCCAGAACACTACAACAGTAAACATAAGCAGTTAAAACATATTTAAATATATTTGCATCAACCAATCTCCTTTGTACCAACCACAACCGAATCAATTAATCACTTTTCATAATGTTGTAACCAGAATACAGTAACCAGAACCCAAGCCAGAACCCAAAACACTACAACAGCAAACATAAGCAGTTAAAACATATTTTATGAGGTATACGCTACTTCCATGAGTTGAACCTGCGTGCATATGCTCTTTTCTCAAGGCGAACCTGCATATAGATCCGCAAAACAAATTTAAGATGTATACGTTGTTTTGATATGTAGAATGAGTGTGTATACACGCCTTTTCTAAAGTGAACCTGCGTACAGATTTGTAAATAATGATTTAAACTTTACAACAATTCCAGACTTCAATTATACCCAGATCATCATATTTATAGACTACAACATGTGCCAGTTAATTGGATAAATGATAAAAACCACACAAAGATACTTCACTTCAAGCCTTAAGATCTTGGCCCATCATTAGATCTTATCCTTCATCAAGCGCTAAGGTTCATCCTTGGTTCAGATCCAGCTATGCACCATAACCCAATAACCTGTATATTATATCTTGCTCTTCATCAAATATTCAATACTTGAGTACCTTTGCCTAATGATCTTCTTCTCCTTTTAGAGTTTTAGGCCTTACTCAATACCATGGACCAAAACCATTTAGGACGAATACCTTGGACCAAATACCTGGAGTCAACACTTCGGACCAGATACCTTGGACCAATACCATGGATCAAAATACCATGGACCAAATACCACGGACCAAAACTTAGTTTTCTAACATGTACACGCCTTTCCTTCTGTGAAAATGCGTCTGTACGTTATAGGCTCCTTTTGATCTGCTAACCCACGTGTACACGTAGCTTGGTCAATGGGGAACCTGCGTATACCTCTCTTTCTTCATTCTATGAGTCTGAACTGTGATCTGTCATCTGAGTGAGTTTCCATCAAGAACAACACCTATGTCATAGTGCCAAATCTGTGTCAAAATGCCAACAATCTCCCCCTTTGGACTTGATGGCAACCCCAAGTCACTCTCCCCCTTTGTCATCAAGGGCAAAAGGGTTATGCTCCCCTTGAGTACATGATGAATTCTCTGATATGCTAAAGTGTGTTGATTGAGCTCCATGATCGAACCCATGCTCCCCCTGAATATAAGAAAGGTCTACAAAAAGATGTTCTAAAAGAAGAACATGACTCTATACATATATCATAAATGACCTTCCAATCACCAACGACTCATATATACATCCATCTCCCAATCAAGTGGGGATATACCAAGTTTGACTCATCCACCCAACCAAGTGGGGATATACCAATTGTTTATACATGTCGAAACAAGAACATTACATCATCCATCCCATGCATAGTGAGGTAACAAAATAGGACTTTTCATGACCTTTACATTAAAATATATACATGACATAAATAACAGAGACCAAATTAGCAACTTTCATCAGCAGCATCTGTCAATCAGCATCCAGACTAGCAACCATGTTCTCCCCCTGAACCTGCTCCACCTGAATAAAAAACAACTGTGTGAATTTGTACCAAGATCTTCTAAGATAATGCCAACAATGCATTACTAGAAGTATATGCTCCCCCTGAACCTGTTCCAGATGATCACTATCAGATCTAATCATTTCATATAGTAGAAGAGTTATCAAGGCATCATCATCAATCAGATATAGATCAAGTTATCAACAACTTATGAGAGCCAACATATTTCCACATGTCATCCACATACTGTAACCATCATCAAATAGAACAATTAATTCACTTAACCATATCAGACTCCTTTCATCCTGAGTCTAGCCCATTGCTTTTCCTCAAACCAAAATATACGCGATTGTATCCACAAAAACCAGCATATGTACGCAACTATGCTTCATAAAACGCGCGTATAACCACCTTTCTCTGAAACAAATAAGTTTTAATAGCAGGATGATGCATCAACTACTCCCATCTTCTGTCTGAGATATTCAAATGTCTCTCTGGGCAGTGGTTTGGTGAATATATCAACAACCTATTCTTTGGAGGGAACATACTCCAATTTGATCTTTTGTTCAAGCACTTGTTCACATCGAAAATGATATTTGATGGGTATGTTCTTGGTCTTGGAATGCATGACTGGATTCTTTGAAATACTGATGGCACTTGTATTATCACATAGAATGGATATGGGTGGAGTACATGTGATCTAAATTTCTTGCAATGTTTGCACTGTCCAAAGGAGTTGCGTGCAGCAAGATGCAACAACCACATATTCTGCTTCAGCTGTAGATATGCAATTGAAATTTGTTTCTCCCGTGCTGAACCAAGGACACTAATTGGAACCCCATATAGAATTCCCACCACTAGTGCTTTTTCTGTCATCAATGCTTCCTGCCAATCTGGCATCTTGTATATGCATGAAGTGTAAGATCTGTATCTCTAAGATACCATAAACCAAAATTCTGTGTTCCTTGAAGATATTTGAAAATCCTTTTGACTACCTGAAGGTGTGATTCCTTTGGATTTGCTTGGAATCTTCCAACTATTCCTACTACATGCATGATGTCTGGTCGGGTGCCTGTTAGATAAAGCAGACTGCCAATGATGGATCTATAGGTTGGTTGATGTACTGCTGTTGATTCATCATTTGAGCTGAGACTGCATTCTATTACCATTGGGGTACATACTGGTTTAGAATCTTCCATGCTATATTTTTTCAAGATCTGCTTGAGATATTTGGTTTGTGACAGAAAAATACCATCTTTATTTCGTTGAACTTGTAGACCAAGAAAATATGTAAGCTCAACAAGCAGGGATATTTCAAATTCTTGCTGCATTACTGAAGCAGAATTCCGACTCATGGCTTTTTCACTGCTACCAAAAATGATATCATCAACATACACAATAAGTATTAGCAATTTATTATTGTCAATCTTTGTATATAGATTGCTATCAGTTGATCCTTTTGAAAAACCTTGTTGATGGAGATATTTGTCAAGATGGTAATACCAGGCCCTTGGAGCTTGTTTTAAACCATAGAGAGCCTTTCTGAGTCTACATACAAGTTTTGCATCATTTCCAAGAATGAATCTATCTGGTTGCTCAATATAGACTTCTTCTTCTAAGTCTCCATTAAGAAAGGCAGATTTTACATCCATTTGGTATACTTTGAATTTCTGAAAACTAGAAAGAGCAAGGAACATTCTTATGGCTTCAAGTCTAGCAACAGGTGCACAAGTTTCTTCAAAATTTATACCTTCTTGTTGACCATATCCTTTACAAACAAGTCTGGCCTTGTTTCTAATAACTTTTCCATTTTCATTCAGCTTGTTTTTGAATATCCATTTAGTTCCTATGATATTCTTATGATGAGGTCTAGTAACTAATTCCCAAGTTTTATTCTTTTCAATTTGCTCAAGTTCTTCATTCATAGCCTTGACCCAACATTCATCTTTGCATGCTTCATTTACATTTTTAGGTTCGGTGGAGGATAGCAAAGCTAGATAGCTTGAAGCTTCTGTAATAGTTCTTCTTGTCTGCACACCTACCTCTTTCCGTCCCAAAATTTGAGTCTCTTGATGATTTTCCTGAACATACCTAGACAGAGTCTTTTCTTCTACTGTTATTTCTTCTTCTGGTGCTTCATTGGTTTCTTCTTTAGAATTAGTCTGATTTGATGTGGGAGGATAATCCTCATCTTCTTTACAATCTTCGGTTTTTATATGCTTCGGATTTTTTCTTGCTTCATCAACCACAACATCAATACTTTCAATAATTTTCCCAAGTCTTTTATTATAGCATTTATATCCTTTACTTCGGGAAGAGTAACCAAGGAGAATACTTTCATCTGCTTTGGGTTCAAACTTACCAAGTTTTTCATCAGTCCTTTTGATGTAAAATTTTCTTCCAAAAACTTTGAAGTATTTTACAGTAGGAGTCTTACCATACCAAACTTCATGTGGAGTTTGAGTGCTATTTACCCAAACATTTTCTTGGTTGAGAATAGTGACGATAGCGAATGTAGCTTCACCCCAGAAGGTTGCAGGAGTTCCAGACTCATCTAGCATAGCACGAGCCATTTGTTGAACAGTTATGTTCATCCTTTCTACCACTCCATTTTGCTGAGGAGTCCTTGTAGTAGAGAATTTCCCTTTTATTCCATGTTCTTCACAAAAGTTAAAGAATTCATCCGAGGTAAATTCCCCTCCTCGATTAGATCTGAGGCATTTGATTTTGCGATCTGATTCATTTTCAACCAAATCTTTGAAGGGTTTGAATTTTTCAAATGCTTCATATTTATGCTTTAGAAGTCCTATCCAACACATTTTTGAAAAATAATCAATGATTAATATAAAGTATTCTTCTCCATGAGGCGAATTTTTCCTTGATGGTCCACATAAATCAGTATGAACAAGTTCAAGAGGCTTACTAGCTGATCCTTCCTTTTCAGGGAAGTGCGATCTGGTTTTCTTACCAAATTGACATGATTTACATATAGTATTTTCTAGAATGTTGATATCAGGAAGATCACGAACAACCTGGAATCTGCATGCTTTTCTTATTTGAGAGAAGCTTAGATGCCCCAATCTTCTGTGCCATAGCTAGTGTTCATCATTTTTGCTTAGATAGTACTATTGTTTTCCTCCCTTGAGTATGTATAAGTTGTTTGGATTTCTTATTCCTTTGATCATAGTTTCTCCTATATCAAGCTCATGAACAACACATCCATTTGATTGAAATACTACTTCATTTCCTTGATCACACATTTGACTGACACTCAACAGGTTATGCTTTAGACCATCAACATACATA
>APFE031258903.1:0-37363 GCA_000404065.3 Pinus taeda
AACCAAAACATGTGACAATAATTTCAAATAAGAAATGTTATGCAGTATCTGCACTACAGTGTTTGACATCGATGGTTCAATTTAGAAATCGAGTCCCATGTTCACTCATCAAAATCTTGGAACAACCAAGACAGGTGATGATATTTTCATATAAGACCCGTGTTGCAGTCTCTGCACTACAGTCTTTGACAGACGTTGCCTCAGCCCATCGAGTCAAATAATCCATCATGGTTATAATATAACAAGCAAGGTTGATCATCCTAATGAAATCCACTATCCAATTATCAAATAGTTGTAGCGTTACCTGTGGAAGTAGCAGCATTTCATCCCAATGTGATGGTTTCCTCACTCTTTGAAAAACATCACATCTACAAAAAAACTCTTTCGTGTCACAGTGAACTGTCAACCATCAAAGACCCGTGGGCAAGGTCTTTTGCTTGATAACTTTCCTTGCATAGTAGCATTTTGCCACTCCTTCATATGCCTCTGTCAAGATAGGTGGTATTCCCTATTCTAATACACAACGACAGAGTATACCATATGCACCCAAGTTATATAAACAATCTGCAACCAACTGATAATTTGTTGCCTTAACTACTAGTTGTTTCTTTTGTACGATTTTATATCCTTGTGGAGTGACTTTCGTTGTAGTTCCTTAAGGATTTGAATGATCTTTGCAAAGTGATCATCTGTCATCTTAATGTTGAATAGTTTTGCATCAAGTGAGCTATATCCCATGTTCCTTGCATCTTCTCTGGAAAGTATCCTAGATAAATGGTTCGACACTACATTCAACCTACTCGACTTCACTATTACCTCGAAGGAAGGAATTCTTGTGTTTTTTTTGTGCTCTAATTTTGCCACACGCACGAAATTTCAGACTAGTGCACGGGCCAAATATTTTAGATTTGTTGTAGGGGTCGAAAATTCAAAGTTTGATCGGATTTGAAGGGTATTGACTAGTGTTGACTTTGTTGGATTTGGCTTTCTTGAGAAATAATTGAAGTAAGGCTAACTTGGGTCTTGTGGGAGGTTTTGGTCTTGGTATTTGTGTCTTGTATTTCTCGCTTTGAAATGATTCTATAAGAAGAGGAGTTGTTTGGGTTTTCCCCCTTGTGGGGTTTTTCCCTAGCTTGAAGCCTACATCTTTGTGTTCTTTGTCTCTTGTGATCTTCATGTTTTATCTCTTGGTAATTGTTTGATGAAGGGAGCATAATAAAAGGAATAAGAAGCCAAAAAATACTCATAAGCAATTATCAAGTAAGAGAAATTGATCCTAATTTGCTAACCTATTAGTTTCTCAAAAAGCATTCCTTTGGGATTGGGTCACAATCAACCACTAAAACAACTGCTTCCTCAGTTGGATCAACTTAAGAAACATAATAAACAACTACATATTCAACATAATTGATTGAATCAATTGTTGGATCAACCGTCGTGACTACAGGTTATGTCTCTGTAGGATATCCAATGGAAAATCCATTTATTGATCAAGGTTGTTCCCCGGTAGTAGAGTCCTTAAGTTTCGCATCCAAGGTTATATTAAGATCTTAACCTATGGTAAAACTTGCCATGTCTATTGATGACACATATGGGAGTGACAGGGAGGTACTAGACATAAAGAGAAGGGGAGAGGTACTAGTGCATGATTAAGAAGTTAAGGCCTTAGCCACCAAGTTACTTATTTAGTAAGGGGCTTAGACAAGAAAAGAGAAAATATATGGGTGGTGGGGGAGTGTTAAGGACCCCTATAATTGCAATTATATTGTATACAAGCTATTATATTGTATACGAGCTTCCAATAGCTTCCTTCCTTTGTGATTGCCCATTTTGTGTAAAGAGAAACACATTTAGACTAATAGTATTGTCGTCATATAGATATGTATTACTATATTAAATAAAGGTCGCATCCATAAGAGGCTAAAAAAAGGGGAGCTTTGAGGAGAGAACAATTTTGAGCCATGATTACCAATTGAATTCAAGGAGATGACTTCGTGACACCTTTCTTCTTTTTTGCAAATTATGACATATGAAGAGTGGTTAGAGATCACTAACAAAAAGTAAAAGAACAATAAGGAAGCATTTCATAATACATTTTACTTGTCATTATTTTAATGGTTTGTTTTTTCCTTTACTAGTCATTTCTCTATATACCATGGAAATTAAAAAAAGGAATATTAACAACTTTTCTCCATATCATAATAGTTCAAAAAATGAATTGTTATGATTTTTACAATGTAATCCTATTGTAATGGAGCTTATGCATATATGCATCAACTATTTTGAAATTATATTTAGTAGTGAACAATGGAGATAAAAAACTTTGGTTGTGGTGAATCCTGTTGTTGCTCATATAGGGAAAACAATTCCAATTCAAATCAACTCCTCATCCTCTTTTTAATTGAATTTACAAGTGGTAAGTATCAATCTTCCATGGCTCCACCTACAAATCTTCTTTCTACCTACCTACTCCACTTGTCTGTATTGCTTTCTTGCATGTATTGTTTGTTCCATTTGCTTGGGTTTATGAATAGTAGATACATGTTTTCTTTATGCCTACTTAATATGAAAACATGATAATGGATAGAGATCAACTTCGATTCAATGTAGGTTGGATTCCTTATTATAAAAATTCAAAGCTGAATAAGTACTACTCAATTAAAACATTTATTTTAGTCATTAAAAATTAATTTTATTTCTTTGTTTGGTGTTTAGCATCATAACACACATGCACCAATCATTAAGAATTATACATGCACCAATCATTAAGCATATAATTCTTATGACAAAATATTCTCCTAAATTATATTTCTTTATGGAAAATTATATTGTTGAAAGTTTTAAAAATTGTTTTTCTTTACTATACATTAGAATGATACCCATAAAATCATATATTCTGATTTTATTTACTATGCTCATATGAATCACATTTCAACAATTTACAAGGGATAAGATGAAGGTTAATAAATGAATTGCACAATTTACCTTGTTCTTCCTACGGGTAGAAACATGGGTTTCGCCTTCGGGAAAGAACCTAGCCAATCCAAAATCTGTGATAAGTGCACTAACAAATTAAGAGACAAGTCCAGACAAGTCCAATATAGAACTGAGAAGTGTGTATTTGCCGTATTTTATCTTTCCACATTAAGAAAGATAAGGAGGACACCATTGGAAGGATTGAGGCATCTTCCAAGGAAAATAGTTTACAAGCTCATTCACATATATAGATATATATTTATTCTGGTCAAAACATAGCACTCGCTGGTCGTCTTTCATGAACCAGCAAAAGACTGAGCAAAGAACTGATTTTACTTTTACATCTTGCTGTACCGGAGGTGAGCAGCAGACTAAGAGCCGGCATGGCGCTCTGCACATCCAAGATATCCTCTGCAACCTGCTCCCCTCCGCACTGTGCCAAATTCAGCAACGCCGACGCCGCGTTCTCCCGAACCCTAGGAGTCCCGGTGTCCAACAAATGCACCAGTACTTCAATCCCAAGAATCTTTTTAAAAGCCTTTTCGCTCTCGCCGCAGCCGGCTACCTGGGCTATAACAGCCGTCGCATCCTCCACGATTCCCATCCCCGAGTTCATCAGCGGCGAAAAGATCACCGGAACGACTCCCGCGGAGACCAATTTCGGCCTATTCGGCGGATAAAGAGCCAAAAGAAAGAGGGTTTTTAGGGCATCCTTGGTGCACTTGCGGATTCCCTGGTGGATTAAATCTAACAAACCTCTGATAACCTCCGGGCGATCACCTACTATTGCCCTGTAGCTTTCCACGACGAGAAGGCTGAATATGGCGGCCGCGGCGTTTTGCTTCCCCTCCAGGCTCCGCCCTGCCGTGAGACAGTGCGCGATGGCGTCCAGCGCGCCGCGGCTTGACATTATGACCTCGCGATTTGGGGTGTAGATTGAGAGATTCAGAAGGGCCGTGATCGCGTTTTCTTGCAGTTTGGCGTTGGCAGAGTAGAGATGAGCAAGAAGATATGGCACCGCGCCTGCTTCGACTATCGAGATGCGGTAATCGTCGCCGGATTTGGCGAGAAGACGGAGCTCGCAGACGGCGTCTTTCTGTTCTTCTTCCGATGATGATGAGGATTTCAGCAGATTCACAAGGGATTCCACAGTTTTCCGCTTCACATCCATTCCCAGAGGGTTTGGAGGGCGTCGAGGATTTCAGGTTCTGCGATATACACGGAATTCTTTAGTGCTTCAAAGGATGCATGGAATTTGAGTTAGGTGATTGAGCGCCGATTTGGCCTCTGGAGGCGTCAAAATTTAACCATTTGGGCTGGGCCGTGGACTCCTGCAGAGAATATCTGATTTCATTTCGTTTGTGTGGTGGAAAGTCTTCTAAGTTCAGCGAAGGGATGAGTTTTGTCAAAGTCTCAACGTTTAGACTCATCCTCGCGTATGACCTTGTACACGATGTAGATGTATTGTTTGACTCAATCAATTTAGGCTCATCGGATTTGAGGTAAACCTTGACTTGTAAAAAATAAATTACTTATACAAATTTTAAAATTTAGAAACTTACAATATATTTTTCTGAAAACTTCAGTTTAGTTGGGAAAAAAAATATATATATTACCATCACTTTTCATTTATATTTTTTATAAATAAATTCAGAATTGATCGAGTTTTTAAAAAATAATTACATAAAATTAATGGAAAAGTTTAAATTAAATTTTAAGTATAGATTAACGAATTATTTTAATATAATTTATTTTAAAAGTAATGTTTTTTATTTTGAATGGTTTGAGTGTCTTAATTAAAGAGTGAAAAGAGTTTTAATTAAACTAGTTTAGATTTATCTTAAATTTAGATTTACTAAAAATTTAGAGGGATAATTTGGATTTAAGATGGATTTAAGTTGAGGGATAATTTGGACTTAAGATGGATCTAAGTTGTGTTAGACATTGAATAAACTAACACTCCGAGTGTGTTTCACCACATGGACTAACCACCTTTAATGGATCTTTAACTTTAGCCATACATACAATCATTGACTAACACATGTGGAATTTTGGTGTAATAACAATCATGATTCCAATGAATTTTTATTCTTGCATTCAACTCTTTAAATAGACTTCATTTTAACAAATAATGTGATAAATAAAAAACATGAATTATCAAAACTTCTTATAGCCCAAAACCACCGACCCTAAATTATTAATTTTATTCTTTTTCTTTTTAATGTGACTGAATCAAAATATTTAACTAACATAATGCAAAAAATAAATTACTAATTTTAATAATTGCAGATAAATTATTAATTATTAAATCTGTCATCTAAAAATATATTTCCACATTTGATATCTTTGTGTATGATGCAAACGTTGGAATCTTCACGTAGATATGCAAGCCCTCTGGCTGTGCCCATTATAATGTTTAAACGGATTTCTCAGCTCAAAGTTTCTTATCTCTCCCGTGGATTAGAACAATAGTATTCCAGGACCTCAACAGAGATAATTGGATTAGAACAATAGTATTCCAGGGCCTCAACAGAGGTAATTGAATCGTGAAAACAAAGAGCATTGGGCAGAGTAACCGACCGAACAAATGCTTGTGAAGACTGTTGTTTGCCATAAATTCGTAACATCCGACTAAACGAACAAGATTACGGTGGCTGACGCTGGTTAGGAGCTTTTATTCCCCCTCTGCTTTCTAGGGTATCTTATGTTTCAGTGAATTCCTAAATATTTCTGATCTGTATATTGATGGAGACTCCAAAATCATAATTGATCATGTCTCTAGGAAGATTTCCATAAAAAAATCCCTATTTTATAGAATGGATGAAAAGAATTGAGTTTTTCTAGCAAGTACAAAAGAATTACTCTATCCAACATATGGACAGATCTCAAAATGAATAAGCTGACAGTTTATGAAAGAAAAGACTATCACTTAAGCCAAGTAAATGAATATACTTTTAGAAAATATCACATATAACATGGAGGAATTTATCCTCCCAAGAACATAAATCTGAATCATTTTTCCTATTTCTCCCTTTTTGTTAGCTTTCTTCTGCTTGGCCACTAGGCTTCTGGCAATGTCCTATATAAAGTGAAGTGTGAATTTTGTAAATTTCTTTCTGATATTAATATAAGTAAGGCTTTTTTCGTACTGAATAAAAGAAACTCCCCCTCTGGTTAGGTAGTCTGCCTTTCATTCAATTTCATGATAGCCACATCCCTTCCAACTGGAAATCTTCCCTGTGAATCATTATCCAATCTATTTTTTATTGAGTTGAAAAGTTTATTTTACAGTGTTTAAATTTATTGAGTTAAGTGTGAATTTTGTAAATTTCTTTCTGATATTAATATAAGTAAGGCTTTTTTCGTACTGAATAAAAGAAACTCCCCCTCTGGTTAGGTAGTCTGCCTTTCATTCAATTTCATGATAGCCACATCCCTTCCATCTGGAAATCTTCCCCGTGAATCATTATCCAATCTATTTTTTATTGAGTTGAAAAGTTTATTTTACAATGTTTAAATTTATTGACTTAAAAAGTTCATTTTACAATTCAACCCAGTTACTAATGCCTGAGTTTGGGAAATTAGAAGTACATGGACATGGTCAAAAAAAATTGACCTTGCCCATGTCTGTCCAATTCCCAAATATTTGAGAAATCAACAATCGACATAAAAATGACAGTTACTCATAAGATAGGTAGAAATATAGTCAATGATCAAAAACTTAAAAATGTCCATCCATGATCAAAATTCTCTTCTCAATTTTACTCAGATTGACCAAAATAAAAATTTAAATTTATGCAGGTTGCTTTTTAATTGAGTCGCCGCTTCCGTCAAGCATTCTGAGCACTCGCGAGCGCTTAAATACCTCCGCACACTGCGAGACCAAAATCTGGGTCCATTTTACCAGGTTTGTCTGTGCCTGAAAATGCGATGCCATTTTTGAAGAGATTTGGCAGGAGCGATGCCAAAACAGAATTCAGATTTTCGTAGAATGTTGTGGCATTAACATTGGTATAAGCTGGCACTGGGCTGCAGCCTTTGCTCACTACCGTAGTCTGGGGATCGTCTGTCGGAGAGAAACCTACTGCAATCATCAAGGCCGCCATAGCAGCCGCAAATGAAAAGTGGAAAACTTCGGCCATCAGTGGAGCCAATGAATGTCTGGATTAAAACGTAACACCTGTATATATGTAAAACAGAGCTGATTATCCACCGTCGGACCATGTCCTAATACACCACAAGGAGTTGTTTTTAGTGAGGAGTTGTTTTTGGGAGAATTTTTTGGACTTTGCAATATTAGAATCTTTTAGGAGTTGTTTTTAGTGAGGAGTTGTTTTTGAGAATTTTTTGGACTTTGCAATATTAGAATCTTTTAGGAGTTGTTTTTAGTGAGGAGTTGTTTTTTGAGAATTTTTTGGACTGTGCAATATTAGAATCTTTTGGAAAAATTGAGGCTTAATGTTATGGTTTATATTACTGATATAAATGAAATATAGTTTTTTTTGGCTTGAGAAAAAGTTTATTATATTATATATAGTTTTAGCACCATAAAAAAGTTTTGGGTATTTTATTTCAATAGAATAATTTGTTAGATTTTTTATTAATCTAGGTTAATCGGTAACTGGTGAGAGTTATCCTGAAATTAGGCAAAGGCCATATACTCAATCAGATTTGAACTTTTATCTGGTGAGTTTCACCCATTGAAACTTACCATTAAACCTCATATCACTATATAAATCCTTGCTAGATTTAAACTCTAAGATATTTTTATTATGTAGGAGTTACCTATCATCAAATTTGTGATTTCATTAAATTCCTGTCAGATTTTAGAAAAATCTAACTAGAAAAACTTCAAAAATAATCTTACTAAAAACCACTCAAATTTTAAAAACCACTCAAAGTTCAAAATCCATTTTTTGAAACTATAAAGTATAACTTCGAAGCTCCAATCATACCCGTCAGAGAGCAATAATTATCGCAATAGTCTATAACGAGACTTTTTGAAAGACTTTCCGGTGGATTTTTCCGGTGAAAATCCGGCAGCAATTTATTGGAATCCCAAATTTAATAGCTAGTTTCTGCACAATCAATGGCTCCCAGGGGTTTTTCATGGCGCTGAATCCAAATATGCAGTTAAAAAACCATTTTAACTGCTAAAAATCGAGATTTAACCTCATTTCTTCCGCCGGATTCCGTCACCGGAATCTCCAAAAAATCGCATTATAGACAACTTCATAATTATCCGTGGATGCCATGTGAAATGTGAAATATAAGGAAGACCGATAAACGATTGGAGGTCACTCAAATCAAATTCAATTGTATATATGGATACGTTTTTGGATGTCAATGCCGAATTTTGAAGTGACGGGTTTCTGTCAAATTCATACAAGATTTTGAATAGCATTTGTCACTTCAGGATTCCCAGCGGAGGTTAAATTTGATTGATAACCGTGACCCTTACAAAACAAATTTACAATAGATTTTTTAATTACAAGTATTATTTTCAATACATCATATGTAACTTCAATTGGTTTTTTAATTATGAGTATTATTTTCAATACGTGATATCTAACTTTATTTTAGAATAAAGCTTTAAAATTTAAATTAAATAATTAATAAAATTTTAATTCAATAATTAATATATAGATCAAGCATCTTTAAGGTATTTTGTAAAATATTTTCAATACTCTTAAAAAGCGAGATTGATAATTTCTTTTAATTTTTCAATTTAATTAAAAAATTATCTTAAAATTTTCAATAGTCTTAAAAAGCGAGATTGATAATTTCTTTTAATTTTCAATTTAATTAAAAAATTGTTCTAAAATTTTCAATAGTCTTAAAAAGCGAGATTGATAATTTCTTTTAATTTTCAATTTAATTAAAAAATTTGTCCTCAAGTTAAATTAAAGTAAATAATATATATGAAATGGTTTTTTAAATATATAATATTGTTAAATTATGATATTGATATTGATTTATATTATTATAATAAAGTTTATTTACAAATTAAATTTTTCTATAATGAAATAAAAATAAATTTTCATAATTACAAAATTTATTTATATATTTTAAATGTATATTATATTAATTTGTTCATCAATAATAGAGAAACAATCATTATATTATTATTTTATTATATTATTATAATGTTGGAGAAGTATATAATTTTTTTCTTCTAAATATGACTAAATCTATTAATGAAACAAAAAATAGTACATGGAGACACCGGCCTCTACAAATCTTGTCTTAGATTTTACCATGTTTTAACAAACAGTGACTAAAAAATCATTGCCCTCAAAGGGGAGACCAGTCCAAGATTTGAGGAGTAGGCTGCCCACGCAAGGGACCCAGCCTATAATACCATTGTGGTATAGTTTTTTGGAAAAAAACAACAAAATTGACATCAATTACAACAACAGACATTAAAAAGACCCCTAAGTTGGTGACCGAGTGCTTAAAGAACCCTGAAATAAACCTTGGTCTGCTAGGTGTCATTAGGTGGCAAAGGTTCCTCCACAATTAGACACCTTTAAGCCTCCATATCATCTTCGTCGCGCTGTTGCCCGCTCGTCATGGCTTCCATATTCGTATTTCTGCCTGGAGTGTTGTGAACCTAAGTTGCGTCTGTCTGATTCAGAGCTTCACCATGTGTTCTACGAGTCCCCGAACTGCTACCAAGAGTTTTCCTTCTGCTAGTGTCAGTCCTTTCCTGAATGATGCGAGCCAGAACGACAAAGCTCTGCGGCTTCTCTCTGAAGGCAACAGAAATGGTAGCAATGATGCATGGGCGCTCCAGCATGCAATGAAACTGGAACTGGGTAGAATGGCAGGGTTACATCGTCGGAATAGAGGCATCAAGAGGTTGATGGGTGTCTGCAACATGCCTAGAGCCGACCGTCTGAGTACACCCCCTATCACTACGGGTAGCAGGATATCGACTCATGAAGTGAGCAGTAGTCAACGAGGAGGAGGAATCTAAAGGAGTAGAGGCAGAGCGGGACAACGAGGGAGCGCGAGTTTCTCTTCCTCTGTTGTTGCCCTGTCTACATCGCATCTTGTGCCGCTAACGAGGCATACTTGCTTGGTTGGAATTGGTTCGACGGGTGCCAGGAGGAGCAGGATGAGGAATAGAATGGCCAGTGGAAGCAAGAAAATGGGGAATTTGTTGATCAGAAGCAGAATTCAGGGCCGAAGCAGCAATTCTGAAGTAGCAAAACAGATTATGCGAGAAGTGGGCACCTTCAACCATTTCAATACAACAGAGGATCTGGCACCTTCTCCCCGTAGCCTTGCGCGAGCTCGGCTCTGCAGCAACGAGGAGGCAGTTACAGTCCAAAGGAGGCATAATAGGGGGAAGGCGATCCGATATCGCCATCTTTTGGATCAAAGTGAGGTTTCCTCGGCCTTCACACAACATTAATTTTTTTCGACCTTCACACTACATTGAAACACCATTACTTATGGCGGTGGGCTTCTGGGTGGAAGCGTGGGTGTCCATCTAGCTGCGCCACTTGCCAGCCCAGATTTATTGCATTGTACCAACGCGATTAATCACCCGCATTCAGGAGTTTTGCATCTTTCTGCACCAGATCGATGCATTCGTGTAAATGAGATTTGTCATTTAAAATGTCAAGTGAGCCAACGTTTAGAACTCGTTCACTATCCACCCCTAGATTTGCCCAAAGATCCGCCACTTTATTACCTTCCTTTTGATATGTTGGAATGTGATTTCTCTATTGGTTAAGAACCCTTTTTCTATGAGTTCTAAACGAGCCGTTAATCTCCAACTGTTGGCTACTTTATGGGCAGATGTTCCTTGGAGAATTTGATTAGCTATGGTGGTAAGGATTTGTGAGTCTTCTACAATTGTTATAGGGAAAAAAACCATGATGCTAATTCAAGCACTGTCCCTGCCATAGTCCTTCTAATTCTGCTGAGTTGTTTGTGTTCCATCTTATTGATCCATAGAAAATCAAGAGAGATTTTCCTTCATGATCCCTGAAGATTCATCCATAGCCTGCCTTGCCTGGGTTGCCTTTGGAGGCTCCATCAAAATTTAATTGAAGCATGCCATGGGAAGGAGCGTGCCATTTACTTGGAGCTTTGGAATTTTGAGAAAGTTTGCTAGAGTGCTCATGAGTTTGGGAAATACAAAGATGTCAATTCTCCCATATGTTCTTCTCCTGAGGAAAGGTAGGTAAGTTCTCTTCATGCCAATTTTCAAGAGCTAAAGTTCCCTGAAGGTTGTTGCAAAAATTATTCTATATGGTATCTAGAGGAGTGCATTGATTTTTAAAAATGCGTCTGTTTCTTTCTTTCCATAAGGTCCAAATGAGTAGGCATGGAATAATTTTCCATAGAGAGTTTAGCAACCTACCCTTGTAAGGATCGATTATCCAGTTTCAAATGGTGTTTGTAATATCCTATGTTACTCTACCTCTTTTTTGACATCTGAATTCAATTTTTTCCCATAATTTATTGGCAAGGTGGCATGTATCCATGAGATGCTAGATTGTCTCTTCTTGTTGGTTGCAATTGGGGCATCTAGAGGGCCCATAGAAGCTTTTCTTTCTTCGATTGTCCCAGGTGAGTATCCTTCTTTGACATAACAGTCAGAGAAACGTTGAGATCTTGGGCCAAATAACGGAGACCATATTTTGTCCCACATTTGATCTTTTCCATCCTGATAGCCAACCAAGAGATCGTACGCTTCCTTTGTAGTAAAAGTCCCACGTGGTGTATATCCCCATCTCAAAATATCCTTCTTGTTTGAAAATCGGATTTTTCTGTTCGTGAGTTCTATGTCAAGCTCATTATGGATTTGCTTTGTTCCTT
Source organism: Pinus taeda (assembly GCA_000404065.3). Taxonomy (NCBI): domain Eukaryota; kingdom Viridiplantae; phylum Streptophyta; class Pinopsida; order Pinales; family Pinaceae; genus Pinus; species Pinus taeda. The sequence goes on from APFE031258903.1 coordinate 11,812, forward strand.
GTGGGATTATTTGTGCCGCTTTTAGCCATTGCCTATATCCCTGATTGAGGGCTGGAGTCCAGTGCTGATTGACTTTTTCCTCCTGTTGCGGTGCCCAAACCTATGTATGTGGAGGTTTAAACAAATTGTTGATTTGTTGTCTTTGATGCCAAGAGTCAACCCAAAACCGAGCATTACTGCCATCTCTGATTTCCCAGAAACTGTGCTTCTATATCATGTTGTTGTGTTGTCTTGCTGCATTCCAGATTAGGGATCCCTTTTTAGTGGGAAGAAATCTGATTAATTCATCTAGCGGTTTGTTATTTGCATATTTGACAATCCATAGTGTTGCCCACGGTGTGTGTGGCGCTGATAGCCATTTCCACCAAATCCTTGCTCCCATAACAACATTGCTATGTTGAGGATCACGGAGACCCGCTGCTCCAAATTTTTTAGGAAGACAAACTGTCGTCCATTTAATCAAATACCCATTTTCTATTTTGGCCCGAGGATCCCCATAGAAAGTTACGTTGCAAATTTTTTATCATCTTAAGCACCCATTTTGGTGCTACTAAAACAGAGAAAAGATATAAAGGCATCGATTGTAAAACGACCTTAATCAGCACCATACAACTAGCCATATTAAGGGCTCTGTAGGTCTAGGAAGAAAGGTGGGCTTCAAGCTTTTCGAGGAGCAAATGCCATGAGGCATGTTTAATAGCTGAATCAGTCAATGGGGCGCCTAAATACTTTGAAGGAAGGGAGGGCTATAGAGAATCCTAGGATGCGAGATATGGAGGATTGGGTGGAGGGGTGAGTATGAAAAAAGAAAATTTGGGATTTTTCAGTGTTGATGCAGGCTCCAGATGCTTCCGAATATCCATCAAGTAGGGATTTAAACTTACAAGCTTCTTGAACTGAAGGATGCCCAAAGAGCATGTTGTCATCAACAAACTGTTGATGTGTGATGGTTGGGGATTCATGGAGAGAGATAACTCTGATTTGCTGAGTATGAAGAGTGTTCTTTATTAGACGTCCTAGCCCTTAAGCCATTAACACAAAAAGAAAGGGAGAGAGAGATTCTCCTTGGCGAATGCCTCTTGAGGGGTGGAAAGGATGAGAGGGAATGCCATTTACTAAAATGGAAAAAAAAGAAGTAGAAACCATATTCATTACCCATCTGACCCAAGTAGGAGAGAAACCAAAGATAATAAGCATTCTTTGCATATATATCCAGCTTAATTTGTCAAAAGTTTTTTAGAGATAAATTTTGAGAAGCATACCTGCTTTTTTGTTGTGCTTTAAATAATGAATGATCTCATGTGTGAGGATGATGCCGTCAATGATTTGTCGTCCTTCTATGTATCCCAATTGTTCTGGCGATATTAGCAAGGGAAGCAGTGGCTTCAGACAGGAGGCTATGACTTTGTAGATTACATTGCATAGAGTTATTGGCCTAAATTTGTCTGGAGTTATAGAATGCTCTTCTTTGGGTATGAGTGCAATAAAGGTGGCATTTAGAGATGAAGCAACCAATGTAAAGTTTTGGATTCTTCTACAACCTGCCAAACATCCACTTTGATAAGATCACAAAATTTATGAAAGAATTTGGAAGTAAATCCATTTGGTCCAGGAGCTTTCCCCTCTTTGAGTTGATTCATCGCTATTTCAATTCCCTATAAAGTAACTGATCTAAGGAGTAGTTGATTATGTTCTTCCGTGATGATTTTAGGGATATGCTGGAGAATCCATTATATTGTTGGTTGTTTGTTGATTTGTGGTTCGTGATGAACATTATTGAAATGCTGAAGTAAATCTCTTTCAACATCATCGTGTTGTTCCAGCCTTTCTCCCTGTGGATTCTAAATTTGTGTGATGTTGTTGTGCATTCTTCTCTATATGGTGGTGCGGTGAAAGAATTTCATGTTTTTCTCTCCCTCTTTTAGCCATTTTACTCTAGATTTCTACTTCCAGAGGATATCTTCTTACTTTCTTCTTTCATCTAGTTGATTCTAAAGGTTCTATTCTTTTTCGACCAAAGTTTCTGTCCTTCCTTCACTAATTATTTTTTGTTAAATTTCCATCATTTTTTGTGCTAGAGCTCTTTGGGCTTGAAAGATATTTCCAAAGGTCGTTTGATTCCATTGCTTAATATGTGCTTTAAGATGTTTGAGTCGTTGTTGAAGTTGATACATTTTTGAACCTTCTGGGGGTATGAAACTTTTCCAAACGGAGATGACCATATTACTAAAATCCAAATGGGTATGCCAAAAAGCTTCAAAGCGGAAGGGTCTACTTGTGGAGTTGTCAGGTCTTTGCCAATGCAGAGATATGGGGCAGTGACCTGACCCAGAAAGAGGCAGGATTGAGGCAGTAAAATATCCTCCTACATGAATTGTATTATCAGATAACAAGAAGCGATCCAGCTGCGAGGCAATTTGTTGCGGGCCTGATCTTTTATTGTTCCAGGTGTACACTCCATTGTTAAATGGCAGATCGATGAGCTAGTTATTTTATATGAATTCCTTGAAGTGGCAGTGTTCCATGTCTAGTCGGACCCGACCTCCATTCTTTTCTTCAAGTTTAGTGATCATATTGAAGTCACCCCCTGTAATCCAAAGAGAATGGGCTCTGGTGGAGTTGATCCTAGCAATTGTATTTAACAATGCCAATTTGTTCACAACCTCCCGAGGGAAATATACATTAGTGAGATGTCCATGAATATTGGTCCCAATAATATGAAAAGTTGCTTGAATGAGATTATGATTCGCATGAAAGTCAGCGAGCGAAATCGCTTGTGTATCCCATGTGATTGCCAGTCTCCCTAAAGCTCCCAAAGCATCCACTGCTACTGACTGGCTTCCTGGCCAGGCTTTTGTGAGAATGGTGTCTAGGGTATCACTGCTACATTTTGTCTCTTGCATGAAGAAAATTTGAGGTTTCTCCTACTGTATCATGTTTTTGATCATTCTGTACTTCACGGGGTTGTTTAACCCTCTTAAGTTCCAAGATGTGAGCTTCATGGTTCAAGATTGGGTAGCGGCCTATAGTACTTTGTTAACTTGGAATATCTTCCTGACCCCACCAACATTTCACCAATGATGATGGTTCTTTGCAGAACTGTCTTTCTTCCTTGTTTCTTGGTATCTTTGGGGATGTTTTTCCCATCCCATTGATTGCTCGATTGGATCCCTAAAGTTCGCTATTGATGTGCTCTAGAAAGGATTACCTCCAAACTTTCTAGTTGTCTATCTGGGATTTTATCAAACTCTTTCCTTCTGTGGGCTTGCTCAACGCTAAATATATCCAAATCCCCAATGTCAATACTTTCAGGTTCCTCTTCCATATGTTTGGGCTCACTGCTTCCTGCTATTACGTCATTTGAATGAATTAGTTCCCATTTCATTGTACCTCGATTCAGATTCCTTGGTGGTCTTGGATGTTAGGCTAGTCAAGGTCTGAGATGGCTTCGGGTCTTTCCTTGTGACTGAGGGTTGGATTACCAAAGATGGCTTGAGTATAGCTTTGATGTGGGTGGGCGGTTCAGAGTTATTCAAAGCCGATTGAGCTAAGATGTCAAAGTTGTTGCTAGTGGAGGGTAAGGTTGAATTGGCTATGGGATTTTTGGATCTTGAAGCAGACAATTTGTTGTGCTTTTTCCGTTTGTTGACTTTAGTAAATCCTTCCTCATCAGTTTTTTTTCTGAGGTGGTGTTGGTTTTGGGGTTTACATTTAGGGGGCAATCACGGAAAAGATGACCATGTGCATGGCATTTTCTGCATCTAAAAGGAACATGTTCATAGTCTAAAGGATGAAGCCATTCAAAATCATCGTGATATAGACTTACCGAGCCTAGAAGTGCCTTGTCTAGATGCCTGTAGACACAGATGCGAGCATACGAAGTATACCTTCTTAGTTTCGTTTCTTCGGTTATCTTTATGAAGTCACCCAGACCATTTCCAATGTCTTTTAATGATTCTTCATCCCAATACTCTAATGGAAGGGAATACAGGCGAATCCAAACAGGCACCCAGCTAAAATCCTCTTTGTCCGGATTGAATCTTTCTATCCAGTCTCTAAGATACAAGCCTGCGGAGTTAAAGAAATAGGGGTCGTCATCTAGGACTCTATTACGATCTTCTATGCAGTTGAAGACAACCGTAAAGAAGCCTTTAGGTTCGAGCTGCAGGGTAACATGTCCTTTAGGTTTCCATTTGACCGCAACCCATCCCTGTAGGGCTTTCTCTGTCGGCCATAAGCCGATAAATTTCCCTATGAGAGTGTGGTCCTTCATAAATTGGATTTGAGCATTGATCCGTTGACCAGGTAGTTCTATCTTGGGTCGCTCTGCTGCAATAGGTTTGCAAGTGGCCGAAATAGCTTTGGGGACCTCTCTGTTCAATGTCGGATTGTCTTGCTGCTGAGTCTGAGGCAGTGCCTCCGTGTCCTGTGGTGATTTTTGTTTCCCTTGCTCTGCTAGGTCAGTGTGCTTTGCAGTGTTGATGGGTTGTACCATGTCAAAATCCTTTTTAGTCCCATTGTGAATCTGAGCCTCGTCGTTGCCGCTAGGGGGAGGCGCCACGTCGCCCCCCGGAAGGGGATCCATAGTAGTGGATCTAATTGCTGAGTAGTTTGGTTGCCAGAGATGCTAAGTTCTGTCGTTGTTCAGAGAGATCAGAGGCTGCAGAGATTACCCGAAACCCTAAGCTGCAGAGCTTACCCTCCACTCCGACGGAGAAGTATATAAATTATGATTAACTAAAAATTTAAATTAATCCTTTAAAAATATTAATAATAATTTAAAATAAAATTATAATTTAGTTATTTTATTATTATTATTATTATTGTTATTATTATTATTAAAATCTTGATAAAAAGATGGTGTATGTCCATTTTCCCTTGAAGGTCGGCACATTAATTGTTCATTAATCTAATTATTTATATTATGATCATAAATAAAATATGTTAGGATAATTTAGTCATCATTTCTACATGAACTTATGGAATTTCAAATACTAACAACCTTGCATCTCTAAATCCATATTTACTTTTTCACATTTATCTCATACAATTATGAAATTACCATGCAAACAAATGACACCATCTAGATAAGTGGATTAAAAATTTTCACATTCACCTAATATAATTATGAAATTACCATCCAAATCATCAAATAAAAAATGACATCCTATGGGTACACCTTGTTAATAAAAATTGCATCAAAGCATGTAATGTAACTAATGATAGTTTTGTTCTTCTTAGACTTTTTATAACTTTTTGTCTTAATAAGAATATGCTCACATGCAAGTGATTGTTTGCCATAATTTTAACATGTTTGGAAAATTTATGTGTAACTTTGTGACAAAACAATCCCTCCAAGCACCTTTCATGGATAATCCCTCACAAGGACCATATCAACAAATGCATGCCACTCTTTTAGCGAAACTTCAAAATCAAATCATGTTTTATTTTTTCTCATTCACATAAAGTATTTTTTATTTGTTGAACAAGATTTCCAAGACAACCCTTTGAATTCCATTCTCTTCCATGAACCTCTTGTAAATAACAACAAAGGCTAAATAATTTTTTAGAGTTGAAGAAAATAATATCATAGAATCATCCATTCAAGCTTTCTACAAGTGTTTGCACATATTGTTTTGCAAATTGTTTGCAACTCTCTAATGAACCATCTATGCCAGGGTTCCATGATTATTTTTTTGTATCAACATAATCACCATATGCATATGGAATTGCTACAAATCACAATTCATGCCTATCACCAAATCCCTCTTTATCACGAATATCTATATATTGAACATTATATTTGCAAGTATATATAACCAAATTAAACTAAAAATCCTTGCTTTATCATACCATGAGTCATTCCTCATTTTTCCACAAAGTCAACATGGGAGTCACTTATACAACAAGCCCTTCAATGATTTTTTTTTTATAGCCATTTTAACTCCATGGTTTTGAAGAACTTGAGGAATTTCTTGTGGAGCAATAAGTCTAACTATTTCGTTTTAGTAAAACTTTGCAACCATGAATATATTTGTTACCAATTTATCAACATATAATAATTTGGGTATGCTTTTGGAGTATATTTTTGGAAGCATATGATGCATCCAAAGCTTACTATGGCCATTGTAATGAATACTTATAATATTAAGTACATTTTTCAAAAATATAACAAAGCCATTTTCATTACCAACCATTAATGAAGCTCAATGTCTAAAAACTGCTATCAATCTTTTTATTTCAAAGCCCACCGGCTGCATTTAGATCATCGATTGCATCATATGTTGTTTTTACTCTTTCATTCTAAACATTTTTGAGCTTTAAAATGAGAGAAATTGAAGCCTCAACTTTTTTCAGTCTAGAAATGTGGCATAAACCACAAGATTAATCTCTAAACTATGATCTGTACTTCCATTGAGTATCAATGAAAAAATGCCTTCAACATTTTCACATCTTGGACCACATCAAAATTCTTAGATGTATTAAAAAAAAAAAATTGAGTCATCTGATTTGGGCTTACATAGGTGTCAATTTCACCGGGACAGCCAAAAATTGCTAGAATCATGTCTTGAGGGTGGAAATGGATTCAGCATCATCATTCCACCATAAAAAAACCACCAGACACATAAAATCTAACCTTGACAACTGTAACCGGGATTTTCCTTTTCCAAGCAAAAATACAGTGTTTGTATAAAAAATAAATTAAAAAAGTAAAAAAGAATATTCCCCATCAAATTTAACCCGGAGTTGTGGAGATTATTTTTCTGTATTAGCACACTCCACGGTTGTCATCCTGACTTACCCTGAATTCGAGTTTTGAAGAGACGGGCTTTGTCGAATTGTATAATATAAAAGATTTGGAATGGAATTTGGTACTTCACGGTTCCGAGTAGTTGAATGATGTTTATCGGATAATATACAAGATTTGGAATGGAATTTTTTACTTCACGTTTCCAAGTAAGTTGTAAATGATGTTTATCGACGATGCCCGAGTACACTCAACGGTTGTCATTACGACTTATCTGAGTTTTGAAGTGACAGCTTTTTGTTGAATTGTATACTACACAAGATTTTAGTATAATTTGTTAGTTCACGATTCAGAGTCCAATGATGTTTCTCGATAATGCGTACCGCTCGTTCAAGATCACTTGAAGCTAGTCAAATTCAATGGAGTAGAAATTTACGGTTGTGGACGTCCATCAAAGAACAGTGCCAAATTCCTTTGAAAACAAGTTCATTCATTATTGAACGCTTTAGAAAAGACGGTTAGTGACGATACGGTTATCGACACCCATCAAAGGAGTAGAAATTTACGGTTCTGGACGCCCATCAAAGAACGGTGCCAAATTCCTTTGAAAACAAGTTCATTCATTATTGAACGCTTTAGAAAAGACGGTTAGTGACGATACGGTTATGGACACCCATCAAAGGGTCAGCTGACAGCGATTCATTTATTGACATAAGGTGGTGGCCTGATTTAAATTGACATTTTCGATGTTTAGAAAAAAAATCTAAATTCTGATAATATGATATGACATGTGATCCTATCAGTCACGAACATTTTCAAAGTCACCTTTTTTTAGTGGTCTAGGCCGAGTAGTGAATTCTGATCAATATGATAGGATTGAAATGTTAAAGTCATTTGGAAATTTACATGGTTTGTTCACAGCATGTAAGATGGTTTGGTTGTACAAGATATGCAAGATGGTTTGAATGGCTTCACCTGTCACTTCAAAGGCTGTATAAGATATGTAAGCCTTGCGTTTCAATCCATCACTCTCTGTACCATATATATGCAGCCACTGGATTTTAATCCATACATACATTTGTGTTATTGGCTCCACTGGTAGCCGAAGTTGTCGAGATGTCATTTTCGGCTGTTATAGTTGCGACCATCATGATTGCAGTAGCTTTGGCTGCCGCCGACGATCTTTCCCTCGATAAGTGAATGTAGGAATTGGATAATTTCGCTCATTTGTTAGCCTCATTCCACGTAAGTTCCTACCACTAGGACCTTTATAGAGCCCAATACACACTTGAAAGCGACCTCGTACATAATCTCTCAAGAATTTCTCATCAACGAGAATCTCTCAAGTCATTCTTTTTTTATACAGGGGCATAGAAAGCATCTTTGAGAGACCCTCTTTTCCTATTTTCCATATGGGAATTTTGAGATATTAAATGAACTTCGCGAGAAAAATAATAAACTTTCTTAAAAAATTAATAAAATAACAGTAAGAATAATAAAATAAGAATTATGGATTATTAAAAGAAAAGAATGAAAATTATCTTTTTCCTATTATATCTTTGATTTATTGGTTTATTTAAAGTGTAGGCACTCGATGCAAAATCGAACTCTACATCCAAAGAGTATTCAAATTTTGAGTAAACCTATGAAGCGATAAGTCAAAAATACAATTAAAAAATACTCCCCACTCCCTCCAAAAAGGAAAAAAATTACTACCCTGGGATGACATCAACATCTTGAATCTTATTGGTTCTTTTAAAGTTTGATTTTGTTAGTACCTTTTTCATTTTGAGGCATATTTTCTACTTCAAAATTCCCCTGATGAGACCTTTAGTTTGACTTAATGTATAGTTGCCTAAGGATAAAGCTTCATCTCTTTTAATTTGATGGGGTAAGATTCATAAACAATGGGTAGGAAACCATAATGAGACCTTCAGAGTTTGGCTTAAGGTATAGTTGCCTAAGGATAAAGCTTCATCTCTTTTAATTTGATGGTGTAGGATTCATAAACAGAGGGTAGGAAACCATAATGATTTAACAATTCATTAGACTATGAATGACCTCATTGTTCATCATATTACTAGTCTTCACCTTCGTTCCCTTAGTGGTTAGCAATGACATTATCAAGTTTATCCTCTTGGCTTTTCTTTTTGGTGCATCTTATATGTCTGTTTTCCCCAAGGATAGCATCGGTTATTAAATCCATGGGATCTTAATGTTGGATACATGGATCAACATTTTAAATCCAGATACAAATATAGATCCACATAGGATTCACCATGTAAAGAGATCCTTCAAACATAGATACAAATATAGATCCACATAGGATTCACCATGTAAAGAGATCCTTCAAACATGGAAACAGATCCCATGTTGTTGAAATACAGGATGTGCCAACTCGCTGTCACACATCATATCCTAAGTCAAGGATATTTTCCTCCTGTTTGAAACATTGAGCAGTACCTATTCAACTAGATTACTTATCACTAATTTATAGGTTTTATTATTTTACTTCCCCAACCCCCAAAAAATGAAAAAAAATCTTAAGTGATTACAGAAATCTCTCTCCTTGGATTAAACCCTAAGTTTTTGCGTTTATTTGGGCGCTGGCATGAATAAGGTAGAATAGGTCCATTGTGTAATGTTTGTGGTTAGCAAATCAATGTAATATCTAAGGAGACTTTGGTCTCACCCTATTGTTTTCACTGTCCAAACTTTATTGTTCCCTATTGAATTATTTTACGACAACACTTCATTGATTCCCACCATAAGCACAAAGAACCCTACATATGATTAAAAAGATCACAAGAATAATTAAGGATTGTGAAATGAGAGGTTTTAAGAATCAAGACTAAATGTATAAGTCACATGGCAATATCATCTACATAATACATGTAACATCTCTACCAAAGTCATGACCACAACTTTAACCTCACCAAAATTTATATAAAAATCTAATATATTTACCTACAAAATATGGGAAAAAATAAGTTAAAGAAAATCTAATAATTAAATTGCTTCAACCTCTCCAAAATTTATATAAAAATCTGAAACATTTACCAGTGAAATAATTTTATCCTACAAAATATGGAAAACAAAAAATATTAAATCTAATAATTAAATTTGACTCCTAAGATTTTCATGTGAATAAAATTTATTTATCCCATATTTACTAAATCTTTATATTTCAAATATACAATTATATATATAAACCATGAGTTAAATAATTACGAATCAGCAGCCCATCTTCCTGAAACATAATGTTCTTAATCATAGGATTCTATGCACTTTACCAAATCTTCAGTCTAAGAGGTGTTCAATGTACTCCTAGACCCTCATCATAATGAAGAAAAGACTCACATTTAACCATCCCTCTGGAGGTCTTGTGGTATCATGGGATCCACATTAGGTTCGGGCTAAGTCTTTCTCATGTTCGGTCGAGATCTTAATTGAAGGATATTTCCGTGGGCAAAGGGACTATATCCACATCTTGAACTTATATGGTCCATATATGAATAGGATGGTTTTCTGGGATGAGTTGTTTTTGTCTTGTATTATGGATCTTTCTTCACTTATTATTGTGATGGATTTCAATTGCACTGTTGTTCTAGGCGAAGTATGGGGGGTGTCTAGTAAAATCAACCCATTGGCGGGTATGATTCGTGAGGCAATTATTGAGCACAATTTTTTTTATATATGTCAATCGAAGATGGTTCCCACATGAGATAATGGTATAAAGGGTTCATCATATGTTGCGAAAAGGCTGGATCGGTTCATTATGCATGTGAGTTTGATGGAGCGTCTGGGAAACGTCCATGCGGAAGTTATCAGTAGCCATCTCTTTGATCACAAGACCATTACTCTGCAATAGCGAAAGGAGGTTTATAGGCACGAGATGCCATTTAAATTTAACTGAACATGGCTAGAAGACCAAGATTTTAATACTTTTGTTCATAAGATATGGAGTCGGGATCATATATCGGGGGCTTCCCCTATGGAACACATTTCTATGCAAATCATAGGCGCAAAATAAATTCCATTTGGGAAATATATGATGAAGATGCTCAGTGCCTACAGTCACAAGAGGAGATAAGTAGGACCGATGTAGCACATTTTCAAAATGCTTATGAACGAAAGGAGGAGGCTGATGCAGGAGCCATGTTATGGGAAATGGACTTATATCCCACTATTTTCGACGGCGATGATAATGAAAATATTTACAATGAAGTCACTGAAGAGGAGCTACTGGAAGTTTTCAAAGCATTTAAAAGGGATAAAAGCCCAGGCCCAGACGGGTGGTCTGTTGGAATTTTCACTCATTTTCTTTTATATTTTTAAAAGAGACCTTCTGAATATGGTGGAGGAGTCAAGGATTATGGAGAAAATCCACCCACTCATTAATTCAACATATATAGCACTCATTCCAAAGTGGCACCCATCCACGGGTTTCAATGACTGTAGGATCATTTTTCTATGCAATCTTATTTATAATATCATCTCCAAAACCATATCCAACCAGATGTAGAACATTCTGTCTAGATTTATATCACCCGAGCAATATGGTTTTTTACAGGATTGGAAAATCCATGATGTCGTTTCCATTGCTCAGGAATGTATGCATTCGATACATACAAAGCACTTAAATGTTTCCATTATGAAGGTGGATGTTCAGAAGGCATATGACTGTTTAGATTGGGGCTATCTTCGACTGGTCTTGCATAAAATCAGGATGCAACCCAGATGTGTGGAATGGGTCATGGCCTGTGTCTTGAATTTAAATTACATAGTGATTATAAATGGATATCCTACTCGATTTTTCAAGGCTGGACGGGGACTGAGACAGGGTTGCTCACTTTCTCCTCTTTTATTCATCCTTGCTATGGCCGGCTCGATTTTGCGAATCAAAAAAGCGATGGATGATCAATTTCAGGCACTGGTATTGGGGAACAATATAAAAATATCACATGGTTTTTTCATTGATGATGTGCTTATCATGGGTATGTTGAATCATCTCTCATGGTTGAATCTTCTCCATATTAAAAAGAAAAAATTCTATAGCAACTGGTTTGAATATGAACTTGCACAAATCTATTGTTTGTCATGATTTGGGTGATATGGAGGTCATTGACTATATTAAGAATATGTTTGGTATTGGGGCGGAACTAACGCAAAATGGTATGAAATATCTTGGATATCACATAAAACCAAATTTCTGTAGAAACAATGATTGACAATGGTTGGTAAACCGGTTTTTTCAAACGATTTTCTAGATGGAAATATCGTTGCTTGTCTTTGGGTGGATGCGCAATCCTCACACAGGTTGTTCTTACCCAATTAGGGGTATATTGGGTACACTTATTTCACATTCCTCATGCCATCACTAATAGCATTAATCGTACTATTGCTAATTTTATTTGGGCAAGCTACAATGGACATAATAAATTCCACTTGACCAAATTGTCACATATTGCTTGCCCAAAAAGAATGGGAGGCTAGGGTATTATGAATCTCAGAAAATTTGGCTGTTCACTGCTGATGAAATCCTTATGGCAAGCTATCTTTAGGTCTGGTATATGGAGCAATGCGATCAAACAAAAATATTTGAAGGACCTGGATTTTCTATATTGGTTCCGTAAGCACAACATTGGTACTTCGTGTGGATCAGCCGTATGGCGCAACTTTCAAAAGGTTGAAAAATATTTTATTCAACACCTAGTATGAAATATGGGATTTGGTCACTCTATCATCATTGGGGTGGATCAGATTCTAGGAGCCAGCCGGGATTGTTGTATATCTGAATTTTTAATTGGTTTTTTATATGGAAAAGGCATTTATTTTTGGAACCGGCTTACTAATTCATGGTGGGAAAGATCTCCTATATGGAAAACTCCACAATAACTGAGGATAGTCGGTAATCTGGCTTTGGAATGGATGCAAATTAGTGTTGGTTTAAAAGCAATGGGTATATGCCGGGAGGAACAATGTGATAGTCTGGTGTGGTCAGGAAGAATGAAGGCCGAAAATTATTATGGTGGCTGACATATATATTTCTCTAAGTGGTAGAGGTGGCAGGTGTATGGACGATCCGATATTGTATGCTTTCTAAAAAACTCACATTCCTAACAAAATCATTCTGTTCTTAGGGTTATTTTTCCACAACAAAAACATTACATGGGAGAACTTGCAAAAGTGAAAATGACACAGACCAAGCATATGCACAATTTCCAAACAAGAGGGGGAAAACAATGATTGTTTTTTCATCAAGTTGCATCGCACGATCTAGGTATGGGAAAATTTGGCAATGCATTACGACTTTCCTTATAATCATTTTCTTGACATTTCCGATTGTATGGGGTGGTGGAGTAAACAGAAGCCTGTCTGGAGGATAATTTCGCTCCTATTCTTCTGGACTATATGGAAATGGAGAAATAAACACATATTTGAGAAATCTCCTGAGGTTTTCGGACTGGTATATGAGAATATCATATCATTATACACATTGTTTCCTGTACATGTGAATATACCCAAAAAAATCAACAAAGGAGCAACTGCCCACACATGGTGTACCCGATTGGATTTTTTGATGGAGCGGCACAAAACAATGTCTACAGTTTTGGATTCTACATAGCGATGTCAAATGAATTACAATACAGAGTCCATTGGAATGCTCATATGGGATCAAATAACAAGAAAGAGGCAATCGCTCTATGGGGCATTTTATGGCTCACAAGTTTTCTCAATATCCCCGACATCCATATATATGGGGATTCAAATATTATCGTGGACCATGTTAATGGCAAGACACAGATCAAGCAATTAGCTCTTCTTGGTTGGTTAAGGAGAATTGAAAGTCTTTGGTCTCAACTCGGGAACCCCCCAATCAATCACACCGACAGAGAGCATAACCAACTTGCGGATGAGCTCTCAAAGAAAGGACTTCAAGGAATGGCAGGAGAAGTGAATATGGATATATTTATGGAGGGAAATATTCTGGGTGTTGTGGAGTTCACGTTTCCAGGATAGTTATGCATATACTTAATGATCTTTTTTGTATAAACGTTTCTCTTTTTTTGTATGTAACAAGTAACAATGGAATCAGATGGCGATATGGTTTTTTATATGATACATTATGAATATGGGATGATATGGTTTCATCACAAAGCTATATTGATGGAATTAACTAATTTAGTACTCTCTCATATATCTCATATATTCAATATGCAGAACTTATTTGGTTATACACTCTTTGTATGTACATCCCTTTATATGGGCACTTTACAGGGGTTGGCTGATCACGCAACCCAAATTTTCTAATGTTTTATGATGATACAAGTAAATGAATGTAGCTATGATGTACATGATCCATCTGATAATATAAATATATCTTTTTTCTTACTGAAATAAGAGATTCATTTGATCAATCATTATCTTTACTTTTTAATTGTAATTTTTCAATTTTAAATTCTTAAATTCATACGAAAATTAACTACCTCAATAATTTGCCTACTTAAATTTTGTAGGGCAGTAACTTTTAGTAAATATGCTTATTTCACTGAATATAAAGAATGTGCAAAGTTTTTTATTCCTTAAAATTAAATTTGAAATTTCAACTATTTAATTTTATATTTATGTTAAACAAACTTTACATAAATTTTAAAATTAGCAAATATTGGTAAGAAATATTATTTACTTAAGTGAATATGATAAACTTGGTAATATTTCTATGAATATAATTAAATATATTCCATAACATATGAAAATATTTATATGGATATAATTGCTTACATTCATAACCTTTTCATGGATGAAAAAGCAGAAAATTCCCTTAATACATAGTCTTGTTTAATGTTTAACATAATTTTTTTTAGGTTTGATGCAAAGAAACATTCATCATTAGCAATTTAGTAGAAAGTCCAAAAATATTAAAGGTAAATTTCTTGATTTTATTGACCATCACCCAGTTGTTCAAATGAAACTCACCTCCATAAAAAACCTTGCCAAGAGTTTCTTTCACGGATTGATGTAGATGGATATTTCCCAATGATTTAATTTATATAACTACCTTAGTAATTAATCAATGTAATATATTGAATTGATGATGTTAATTATCATCAACTTTTTTAGATTATAATTAGTTTATAGAAAATTAAAAGAGGTAAAGATTGCATGAATTCTTTTAAAATCTTATTTCTAGGTAAAAAAAAAGTATTTCAAGATTACCATATTATATTGTAACAAATATTTTTAAATTGAATTTTAATTTGGGTTTAGGATAGGTGTTTTAATTCAAATGTAATGATTTTTTTACCCAAGTCCTAGCCTCTTATGTCATCCTAGCATCAATGACTAGTGATTATGGCTAGACCTGGAAGCAATTTTGGGGAACCTCTTGTCATTCATGTTGTTTATTTTTTATTGTGCATTTAAGGACCTAACCATGGGTTTGCATTCAATGGGGAGAGGGTAGCTTTTATGAGGACGATATGGTGCATCACTTTGAATAATAATATTATAAATTATAAAATTACTTTTCTTTAGCTTATCCTTCTCCAAAAAAATTTAGAGATATTTCATCACCAAGCTTCACATCGTATAAGATAAAAATAATGATAAAAGTATCAAATATGAGTGTTTTCTATCGCAAGTGTAAAGGTTTGCTAACTTATACTTGTTTTCAAGGTCATAATAAGGTGTTCACCCTTCATTTATTTCAACACTATAATTTCAATTGAGCTTCCAAGATATTTAAATGAAAGATATTTATTATTGATTTTCAGTTTTATATGTAAATAATTCATATAAACATAAACATTTATTATAAAGAAACACAAATATTTTTATTGTCACCTAGAGAAGAAAAAAAAAAATAACATATTTCTTATGTAAATTGTGGAGAAGATCCATCTAAAAATATGTATAGCTCTAGAAGTTTAAGTTTCCAAAGGATAGAAGCATAGTTTTATTACAAGTCTTGTTGTCTTGGAGGTTCTCAAATGGAGATTGAAAAAAAACAATTATTATAGCAAGTTACTATATTAATGTAAAAAAAATTAGACAAATGATATTTTTTTATTAAATTCATTGAAATATGTTTAAAGTAGATAGAGTTAAAATAAATATAATGATGCTTTTACTTCATCAAATATAAGGTTTAAAATGAGAGTTTTCATTATATTCTAGCCATTCATTCAATTGATTACTTTGATTGAGTTAATAAACATTTATATTTTTAATACTCTTAGTTAAGCAACCAATCTTAAGAGGATCTTCAAAATAAGTAGTTCTACAATATTGTTTGTACCATCTCCTAAATCAAACTTAAATAGGATTATATGTGTACCATTAAGGATAATAGCACCACCAACTCCTCCTTTTGGGGAGATTTCCTTAACTTTCATTGTCAAAGTACCCCAAGCCCTTATTTTGTTAATTTTAGCATGGGACACGTATCTCATTACAAGGGTTTGTATCTCGGATTTTAAATATGCAAAAATAGATTTAACCTTAGAAGCACATTAGATGGGAAGGATATCCATGTTCTCAAATATCCTTGTATTTCTAGCTAACCAAATGTCCCATGAATTTAATGAAGGTAGGAATTTCAACACTTTGCTCTAGATTTTGCACGAATGTGCGAGAAATTCTTCAACATATTCCCCTTCGCATTATTTTTTTTATCCTTATAGAGAGAATATATTATAAATGTTAAACATGGAAATTGTATGTTCATAATATATTAATTGATTTTTTGAAGGACAATTTTTCATTCATGATTTTTTTTCATCTAATCTCATGACATCCTCAAGTACATGAATTACAACATCTATGCAACAATTATTTTTTCTTGATTCTCTTTCAATCTTCTTTCTTTTCCCTCTATGCCCAAGCTATCATATCAATTAGAAGGTATTAAAGTTCATTTTCATGGGGATTTGTTACCCAATATTGGTTTAATACTTTTGTTATACCTTTCCCTAAACTAGGCATAGAGTAGTCAACCTTAACATGAAGAGTACCACTCAGATGCTATAGAACCTCAACCATGGACCTCAGAATGATTTCTAGTGTGGGGCTAGGAAATATTCCTATGTAGGCCCTATTTTTTGGTTTAACCATCGAATCCACCATAGTAGGTTGGAGATACCTTACAATGGTAATATCCTTGCTACTCGAGTCATCCTACAATTTTCCATTTCGAATACTATTTTTACACATGCATCATTCATCTTTCTTACAGAAAAAGTTAATATTTTGGCCAATCGTGGGATGTGCAAAACACCGAGTGTTTTAATCCTTTCATCCATGAGTTCCAACTTGACTTTTCCTTGCCCTATGATTCTATTTTTTGAGTCATCTCCTAGAAAAGCATTACCACCATAATACATTTCCTATTCACAAAACCACTCCCTATTAGGGTTTATATGAAAAAACGCAACTTATTCATCCAATCACGCCTCATGATTTGTATGTGTTCTTGAAGAAGCAAAGAACACACACATCGCCTTTTTCATCTAAGGAGAATTTTTATTTTGCAGAAGGAGCACCAATGTATCCCTTCCCTTTTGGAACACTTTTGGATCTACAATGTTTCTTGTAATGCCCTTCTTTTCCACATCTCTAGTATAGATTTACAAATTTTCCTAGAGATTTAGATATCCCTTTTAAGGACATATTTTTATTTCTATCCTAGGAGTGTCTTCTTACAAATAAGGCATATGCATTCTAACTTTCCATATTTTTTCATTTCATCACTTTCTATAAAAAGGATGAGGTTATTTCATCAAAACTTAAAGTAGTCGAATTACTACCTATGGAAACAACTAGACTATCCATGATTCTAATAAATAACACAAAAAAATCATACACATACGCATTAGAAATATTGATATCAACAAATAATAGTTGACTTAACATAGTATTGAAGGCATTCATATGCTTTATTCTCTATCCTTTATCCTCAAGTTATACAACTTCTTCCACAAGAACAATTTGTTCACCACAGACTTAAACTATTACAAAGCCCCTAACTTGTTCGACAATGGCCTTACTATAACTCCTCTTAAAACATTCCATAATACAAAATTTGAGAGACATAATTGTATTGTGTTCTCTACCTTTTTATCCAACTTGGTCTAGTCTTTTGTCAACATCTATGTCAATATGGTGCATGGATCCATAATGATCCATTGATCTTTTTCCACCAAAAGATATTCCATTTTGAGCTTCCACAACTCAAAACTTTTCCCATTGAATTTATAAATCATTATTTTTGAACTGATCACCATTTCCTTTCACCACAAGAATTCATATTGTAGATATGCCACTTTAACAAGGTTTTCCACAAGCTCGAGCCAAAACCCTTAGACGTAAAGGTGTCCCCTTGAAGCGAAACTGCTATAATACCATTTTTTGGTTTTACCCATGTACAATTAATTGATGCAAGTAAATTTTTAATAAAATTAGAAAATATGCAATGTTGTGCATGCACACACACACATTTAACATAGATATTTTACCCTAGAAACCCAAATTAGGAAAACCAGAAATATTTTTCAGTATATTCTATTTTACAATGTTACAATACAATATGCATATATTGCAATATACATAAACCCCCATTCCATTACCCTTGGATTATAATACAATTGTAGTTCCTTAACTAGAATTACAAAAATATGTGTTAAACCACCATGTGTCACATAACTATTAAAAGTGAAAACTTTGTGCTTAAAATAACGAAAAGTGAATGAAAAAAATCACTTCTTTTTTTTAGTTTTTATTAAGGAGATATGCATGCAAAGAATATAACACATACACAACAAAAGTATCTTGTTTCTCTCTCTTAATAATTATTAAGGACATGAGAACAATCCATGATGCAAAAGGCCTCGCAATGGTACTCATATTCAACTCAAATGCCACCTAAACATGTTTATACCTTGGCATCTATTTCTAGTGCACAAAACTCAATGGCACATGTGTTGCACTTGAAGGATAAATAACACCTATAATTTTCCTATGTGTTGGTTCAAGGAATTTTTCATGGTTCTTGAGCATGAGAAGCTTTAATGAGATGCTAAGGTAGTCGTTTTCATTCTTTGATGATGGTCAAGGACTTGTATCCCATACATGTCCCATGTGGTGGTTTGATGACACATTCATGGTGCTTAAGCATGAGAATATATTTTTAGGACCTAAGGTTATTGTTTATGTCATACTTCCCATAGTATCCCACCTAAATGCTAAAGAATTCTAACCATGGCCTAAAGGATAATTGCTATTGTAGCCCTAAGAAACAATCTATAGTGTATTAGAAGCCCCTAATTTTTAACCCAAACCAAGACTTAGACAAAGAGACCCAATATTGGTATGCCAAGCCTTTTAATAAGTCTCGCATTCCATTCTTGGACCACATATTTTGTACAAAGTTCCTTCTAATGTTTTTCGGGTCAATTTATATGTTATAAAAACAATATGTGCATGTTAAAAGCATGCACATGTTAATAATAATGTGTGATTTCGTTGGAATAAAAGAAAAGGGCACAAAGCATAACCACATTGTCTCTTAAAAATAAGGTTCATTGTACACAAGAAGTGTCATTTACTAGAAAAGAATGCTGTTTCAATATTTTTACTAGAAAAAAATGTTGTTTCAATATTTCTGATTCTATAGTGTGATTAGGATTGTCAAATTATTATTTTCATAAAAAAATTTGAAGATAGAAAACAAATGGAAGCTTGAAAAGAAGTTTGATACAAAGGATTAGCCCCTTGAAAACATTCAATGGGTTAAGATCAAAGACAAATATGGGTATGGGAAAACATAGGCATCAATTAGTCACTGCATTAGTTCCTTAGAGGATGAATGCTGTGATGATATCTATTTCATCACCATATGTGAAGCACATGAACCCAGTGGAATCCATTCTAATTTGAACATCAAGTCAATATTCAACCAATGTTCCATGAAAAAAGAATAATCAATTTTAAAAAGACATATAAATTTTGGTAGACAATGAGTATATAAAGGGTGACACAATTGATAATACCTAAACTCCCAAATACTCAATTGATGACCAGCTCCTAGGCTAAGCCATCAAGCCATCATGAACTTGAGCCAAGGCCACATCTTAAATGATTACCTATGATAGATCCATGTTTTGGATCCCTAAAGAAGGCCCACTTCTATATAACCAAATGTCTAGATACTTGGATGTGCATTGTCATGGCCCTTTAGCTCTAGGCTCTAAACGATTAACATTTAGATTTTGTACAGCCTTATATTGTAGTGGTTAATGTGGTGAGGTTAATTTATGAATAATTAGGGCTTATTCATACCAATCACTAACATGTATATTGAACTCCCAATATTAACCAAATGAATTGTTATGATCTCCTAGTGAAATTCTACATTGTCATGGTGATGGGTTCTAGAATTAGGGTCCAACATCCTTCCCTCATCTATCTAGTGTATGACAAAGAGCTCTTGGGTGTCTCATGTAAATTAAATTTCCCTATTAATCCTTAAAGGTAGGTTTCCTAAATTAAATATTGGTTGGCAATGCATGAAAATTTTTTAGAGTATTTTGAATAAAAAATTGATGTATTTAGATATAATTTATTATTACTGGCTTGGTTAATCTATGCACCTTAGCTATTGTCACAAAATTTTAGGCATAAGAATGTTTAAAAGTTCAAGCCTAGTAATAATTTTGTTAGGAGGTTTTAGGTCGCTTTTAGTACAATTGGAAATAATACTCATTCAAAATAGTGTAATGTAAGCCATCATGTAATGTTAGAATCAATTATTACCGCACACATATACGATTTTTTAAAATGTCAAAACCATGAAAAAGTATTATAATTAAAGACAAAGGATTGAAAACCAAGGCCAAATATATTTTTTACATGTCAATTTGTCGCCATAAAACTTCATCAGTTTATGGTTATTTTTACCATCCGTGAACATGTTTTGAACCAATTCCCTCAAAATTCAAACAACCCAAAATATATTGAAGTACATGAGAAACTTAAGTCAAATAGTTATCACACCTTGTTAAGTTCCACCTCCATCATTTTCTCTAGAGTTTCCCACGCATGCACTGAAACAGACTATGAGGACAAGGCAGAGATGTGCTCTATCTACCACTATAAAATTGTGCAGGTGAATTCTCGAAAGTAAAATTAAAAAGTACATTCTAGAAACATAGTTGGTTGAATATTTCCCAACTGAAAGCTTACATATGATGACTATTAGAACTATAACCCTCAGAAGATGCATCTCCATCCCTTTTCTCATGGTAACGTAATACCTCAATAAAGGAGTCGCATCCTCCTCTCATGGATCTGAAACTTCCTCCTCTTGGCCTATAAAATGCCTAGAGGGTATAGGGTTTGAGGAGGTCAGAATTGAGAGAAAAAAAAAAACTTGTGTTTTTGGTTTGAGATTGGAAATCTTGTCATCTAAGGAGGAGACTGAAGGCATTTGGAAGGGACCTCATGGAATCAAGGTGAAGGTTGTAAGGCTACTCTTATTTATTCATCAATACAAATGAACACTTTCCCCCATTGATTTTGTCTTATGTGAATGATGAATGGTCTACAATTTTTTATAATGTTTATTAAGGCAAATTCAATCCCTAATTTCCTTGATCATTAGGCTAAGTTGTTTGGATTATTATATCACATGTTATTTTGATCCTTTTGTGGTTTATGTTTGTAGGTATTATCAAGAATTGAAGAAATGCATCAAGTCACAGCAAGGGATCTTCATCAGGAATTTTGTGAAATAGGTAAGAAGTTGATCCATTAGCTATATTGCTTATAATTCATATGAATTCAACTTAGGGAAAGACTAATTTCAATTGTCAGGATTGTTTCTAGTTTCCATTTAGGATCTAGGGAGATTGCTCTTGTGCACAAAAGGGATTATCTGATGTAAAAATATTGTTGGGCCTTCATTAATATGCTACTTCACTCCAACATGAAGTTATCTAAACTTGTTAAGGGACTAGTTGTAATATCCCTAGAATTTCATATTAACATTTATTATTTATATATATGAAAATGGTATTACTTTAATGTGTTTGACATGTGATCATTCCCTTAACATGCTATGGTAGGAATCAAGAATCTGTTAGGGTTCTTAATTTCTTACAATTACCATGACAAGTACATTTCCCTTGGATAGATAATGTTTCTTTAAATTAGATTTAATTTTGGTTGGACTTGTTGGCTATAATGGTTGAATAGTAACTTCGAGTGATGATAAGTATCCATGCAATGGTGGAAAAGCATTCATTTTTAGTTGAGATTTCATTTTCTTGAAGTATGATGATTATGTTGGGGTTTCGATGGTTTTATTGGTTACTCCATAGCCACTCCTTTGATATCTCAATTTATCTTCCACGTTTTCCTATGTTACACTGGCAGATGGGTACTCAATTTGCAAGATTTATATAGACAAAAATATCTCGTGTACAAGGAGAGATGTGATGTTGATGAATAGAGCAGGCATGTGGGTAGGTTTAAAAGTAACGGATTTGTCATATGTGTGAATAAATCCCATATGTGCAGAGTTGGGACAATATTTGGTATTTAACATATCCAACACTGGTTGATGAGGTAAAGACATATTCCACTCTCTTCTGCATGCTACCATGAGGCGCTTCCAAGGACAAGGCCATGAATATCCATGAAGAGGTTAGTTGACCATACTTTTGAGGCATACATTAATTATATTAAGTTTTTGGAAAAATATATATTAAATCATGTGCACAAAGACATAGGTAAACTAGATTTACTTTGTTGAAAATATTTCATGAATTCTTGTATGCAAGGACTAGTTATTTATATTAAATTCTTGGAAGAACTTCCATGAATTCTTGTGTAAAAAGACATAGGTTAAATATGTTTATTTTTTCTTTAAAACATTGCATGGTTCTATGGTTAGAAAGATAAAATTATTGTGTTAATCTATTTCAAAAAGAATTACATGGGTCTTGTGTGTTAACCTCTTGAAAAAGGTTGCATGGTTCTTATGTGCAAAAAAAAAAAGTTAACCATGTTATTTTTTTGAAAATGATTTTCATATGATTATTGTTCGGATAAGTTAACCATGTTTGTAGCAACCCCGAGTTAAAATTTCATGTAATAAATATTAATAAAGGCAAAATAAGACCAAGCTCATGGGACACGTATTCCAAGATGAATGTTGGGTAAAACATCCTAGTGGGCATAGCTTGTTTATTATGGCTAATGAAATTGGCAAAGGATTTTGCAAAGGCATTGGAAAGGGAAAGAGGAATTAATTGGCATTTATTTATGAAAATAAAGGAAAGTAAGAGAAAAGGGAGATGAAGGGTCACATATTTGCATGAGGAGGAAATTAAAGGAAAAATAGAGGAAAATGAAGAAATTAGAGGTCTCAATGATAAAAAGGCTTATGAGGACCAGTTCGTAGCTTTTTGTCAGCTTTTTTCATTTATAGTATGGTTATCTTATACTCTTGCACACTTAGAGAATTCTTGGAGCACTGTAGCATTAGAGAAAGGAAGCCAAGGGAGGACAATGAAAGCAAAGGATAAGAAAAGAAGGTTAGATAAAGCAACGTCAACAAGAGAATATTTTAGGTAATAGATTGCATGTGTGATTTCCTAACTGAAGTGTGAATGCATGGTTCATGCATTTGTTCATTTGTTTTCATTGGCATGTGTTTTACCTGGTTAGATAGTGGTTTCATCCTTGCCTTGTCATTTCCTGGATAGCCATGGTGTGATGGGATTCTTTTCTGGTTGAGATATGGATTGCACGAAGGTTCTCGAAATGGGTGAGGTGGTCTTAGGAAAATTCCCAAGGGTTGAGGGTGGAGGTGATTTAATCTCTGGGAAGCCCTCAATAGGTGGGTGGACATAGAAAAATTACTCAAGGTAACGTTGAAGAAATTCTGAGGCATCCAATTTTGTTTTGGGCTTAGTGGTCTCTTGATCGATTTTGGTGAGATTACGATAGCTTAAGGGTGGAGGTGGTTTAATCTTCGAGAAGCCTTGTTTGTTCATGTCTTTCTTTTCTTATGTGATCCCTTGACCAGTTTTTGCGTGATCGTGGTAGAATGAGGGTGGAGGTGGTTTAATCTCCAGGAATCCCTGGTTTTTTATGTCTTAAGATCCCACATTCATGCTTAGAATTTGGCACGCGGGTTATTGGCTTAAAGAAATATTTGGTTCAACCTAATACATGGTCAAGTGGTACATGGAATTCCCTAACTTGGTTGGATTTTGCATTAGTTAATAAGAGTTATTTTCCTATGGTAATCTATGAGCACTTGTACTTGTGATTATGATGATTTGATGGTTGTTATATCATGGTTAATAATTTCATTATATGTTGTTTAAAAGCATGGATCTATTATGTGCTCTACTTATGACTTTTTACAGGATATGATAAGTATTTGATGGTTACTGAATGCATGGCTAAAATTTTTTATTGCAGATATTATGATAGGGAATTAGACCATCTTGGTGATTCTTAGATAATTTCCAGACTCTGATGATGTGATATGCATTCATGACCTGTAGCTTACATGTTTACCATGTGTTTGACGAAATGAGTGTTATGGTTAGGCTTGGTTAGGTCAAGTTCTTGTTCCAGTATCTTATGAATGGTTTTTCCCTTATGTTATTTATCATTTTAGAAAGTCGTATTGATTTATGGGAAGTGGTATGGAGTTTAGCTTGAAATGGTGGTTCAAAATTTGTAACCGCACCCTCTGAACTGTAGCTTTTGGGTCACAACTGTTGAGAAGTAGGCTTATGCATGTGGTTATAGGCTCACAATCATTACCTTGCCTTATCAAGCATGCATTTGGGGAGTTTTCTTAATGAAAAAGAGACTCACCTCAGGGATTGGCCACTTGGGGTGATTCCCTAGCCTCTGAGTGTCTTGTAGCTCCTTGGTAAGGTCAACAAAGTTTCAATTTTTTTTACTCCACTTCCTTAACTGGACTTAGGAGTTAAGTTCATGGCATAGTAGCCCTCAACTCATGTTTACCCTAGAAAGCCAGGTAAAGTGGGTAAATCTGGGAGGAGGTGGTTCCCGACTGGTATAAGAGTGGGTTTATGTGCTCTTTGGGTGATATTTGATACCACAGGGTGGTATCAGATCATGGTTGAAATACTTGGACTAGATGGGCTAGATGCATGTTGTTATGCATGCATTGTCATGGTATTGGTTATCATGCATGAGGTCAATGTATGTAGTTAATATTATCATGCAGATGTCAATATATTGATATGGTTATGTATATACATGTATCGTGATAATCTAGAGTATAGACTAATTTTGTAAACAAGATAGTATCCCCTGAACTTCACTGAGGTGTGTTTGTTTTGTTTATATTTGGTTATCTGACATGGTATGCTTGCAGGAAGAGGAAGATTGGATATTACTAGAATAATGGTGGCTTATAATTCATGTGACTTTCCTTATAGATCAACTAAGCAACATGTGGAATAGTACTCTCCTGACATATCATATACCTTGAGAAGTCTAAAGGAAAAAATCATAAGTTGCGAAGCAGATAATGATAAGATAATTTAGTCACAAGAAATATTTGCCAGGGCATAGGAAAAACAAGCAGAGGTTAATGGAGTTATCCTTCAGAGCCTATAATATTTATCAAGACATAGACAACCATGTATCAGTTATGGATAAGAGGATAGGACTAATGGGGAATATTGTAGCATGTCTAATGGAGGGTGCATGTTTGATGAGGATGACATGGTCAAAGGTGGTAGATGGTTGGAT